>JBBBDQ010000894.1:6705000-6932500 GCA_037127315.1 Ascarosepion bandense | reverse complement strand
AATATCTGAAATAAATTCTGTCAGGATAGCTAATTGTTGTTGTCTGTCTGATTTAGCGGGGTTTAAACTATAAAATGCACCACACAATGGCTTATGGTCAGTTAAAAGTAGCACTTGGCGACCTTCTATTAGGTGACGGAAGTGCAGCACTGACAAATAAGCTGCTAAAAGTTTGATCGAATGTAGAATATGTCGTTTGTGTTAATTTTTTAGATCGGTAATTACTACTGTCACTGACTAATTGATAACTTGTACAGTTCAATTCAGAGTGAGCTAATGAGGATGTATCATTAAGTTCCTTAATTACAGAATTGAAAGATTGTCATTCAGCTTCATCTCATGTGAACGAGCCTTTAGGTGATAACCTCATTCTCTCAGATAGGGGTAAGACTATCTCTGAAAATTTTGGTATTTTCTATAAAATCCTACCATTCCAAGAAATCTGCGTAGCCCTTTTCCGTCCTTAGGGTAAGGAAAAGATTTTAATTCTATTTTACTAGTTGTAGGTTTAATGCCATCTGCACTTATATGAAAGTCTAAGAAATCTAGGGAAGTAACATTGCAAACAGATTTTGTGGCTGAAATTTTTAAATTGTGTTCATTTAAAACATTAAAAACACAATCAATGTCTTCAAAATTTTGTCCATATACGGTTGAAATGTAGCTGATGCATTTTTTAATCCAAACGGCATATAACTATATTCGTAAAGACCAAATGGGGTGGTGAGAGCAGTTTTTGCTACATCGTCCGGATTCATTTTAATTTGGTGGTAGGCTGAAATCAAATCGATTTTGGAGAATCATTGTTTGTTCACTAGCTTTGCTGAAAAATACTTTATATTTGGTATAAGATACCTGTTAGTCTTGGTTATGCTATTGAGAGAACGATAGTCTCCACAACATCTAAATCCTCCGCTTTGTTTAAATACTATATATAGCGGGCTGGACCACTCGCTTTTGGAAAGGGAGATCACTCCGTCTTTTTGTAGGGTTTTAAATTAGCTACGCGCGGCTTCCAGTTTTTCTACATTAAGCCACCTGGGTTTTGCAGATACTGGTGTATGGCTTCCTGTGTCAATTCTGTGGGAGACGCCGTAGTATTTTTTGTTACTGTTCTTATGCAGTGTGATTAGGTTCAGATATTTTTCTTTAATCATGTTCCGTATGAATGACGGGAGCTCCGTTTCATTTACAACTAGATTCACCATTGATGCAGATATTTTTAAACTCTTTCTCTGGGTTGTTGTAGGATCATAATGGTTTTGTTACTGCAGTCTACTATTCAACCAAACTTGTTGAGGAAATCCAGTCCAAGGAGTATCCACTTGGACTGGATTTCCTCAACAAGTTTGGTGATATCAGCGATCACAAATTGGAGAAAGATCTCCTTAAATTGTGTATTCCAATTTCCAAACTCACTTGTCCATAGCATAGCATTTTATTTTCTCTCCATTTGCACTTGATAGTGATATGGGAGTCGGTTGTAATGTAATACCATTTACTGCAGAAGTTGGTAATATTGAGATCCTTGCGCCAGTATCTACAATAAATTTTAATTTGGTAGCACCTAATGTTGCGGTAATTTCTAATAGTGGTGAACCTCGTGAGACTGAACTTGTTCACCCTATTAGTTTTCCGAATCACTTCTTGTATGTGTTGCTGGTCGGGAACTAGGCAACATTTGTAGATTGTTCTTTTTGGGCCATTTACACCAAGGTTTACATGTTCTTGCTTCATTGGCGAAATAAATATGCGCCCTGCAAATTTTTATCCGTTGGTTATACCAATACGGCCTGACATTTAGTGGCACTGAAGTGTTTGTGAGTTGTTCAGCGACCCTTATCTGCTAAGAATAACAAATGCCTTATCATTATTCAATAATGGCATCAGTTCATCTGCTAACCTGCCAAGTTGGGTCTGGTTTAAATCTTTTTGCGAGGCTATTACTGGAGCTATTGTTGAATAGCAAGAATTTGTGTCTCACAATGTCGTCGCTAATACCTATCCATTTAGCTACGGATATCATTTCATGCAAATATGTCGACAGTCGTCCTGAAATAGTCGTAGTCAGCATTAATTTTTCTAGAAGCTCTGGTTTTGTTTGTTCGTGAGCTTCTATCAGGGTCCGTTTTAATTCCTCATAGTCTTGTGATGCGAGGGTAGCATTTGGTAGTTTACCCACTTCTTCGGCTGTTAACGACGATATCACTGTAAAACTTTGTTTTCGACGCTGTCACATTTCGCAAGTGAAACTGGGCTCCTAATATCGTAAACCATCCATTTACCGCAGTTTCCATGAATTCCATTGACTTGATGTGTCGTTTCCTCTCCTGTCTCCTCCATTTATCCTTTTATATGTGTATATATTTTTTTTTGTGTATGAGATTGCTTTCTGTTCATATGTCTTGGTCACCACTGTTGTGTTGCTTGGTTTTGTATAATTAGAAGATAACACAAACTTGAATTAATGACGTTTATTTTTTATATAAAACTTTAGGTTTTTACATCAAGTTAACAACCGTTAATGTTCGTGTGTGGATACAGGAGCAAACTAGCTGAATTCTCTTCACTCTGGGAGGATAGTAGTAAATGCGTCTATCCCTTCTGGACTCTAGTTGTCAACTGATAGTGTCTTCCTCTTTTCATATCTCCTACCAAACTACTGTCCTTCACTCCTACTTCTTACTGCTACTCCTACCAAAAGAAACCGTTACCTTGTTTTGCCGCCCGATTTTGAATTCTTGGCATCAGTGTGTCTATCTTTTTCTATTTTTAGAACACACACCATTTTATAAACCATAACAACACCATTGAACAGAACAAGTTTTCAACAACAAAACACTATTTCTTTTTACAGCAATGATGATGCTGTCATGAAAATGTTCATTTTTCATTGGTTTGAAATGTGGCTTGTTACATACACATTGCTATTACTGCTGTTTAAATCAACATCTATGTTTACATTTGCTGTTTGGATTTTGTAAATGTTCAGTAATTTTTGATGATTTTCAGTTGGTGTTATTTTTTTTTTATTTTTTTCCTCCATGGGCAAATTCACTGATCAGTTGCTACTTCATGTCAAATGCCATTATGCTAATTGTAACAAGGCAAAAGAGAATTATCAATTATTGTTGGGATGTTACAACCTCTACAGCCATATTCTTAACATCAAAAGATTGATTGGCTATTGTCTGCATACATGTGAAAGCACATGCAATACCCTACCCTTGTCAGCTGCCAACCAGAGGAGACAAAAATTTCCATGATTTAGGCAGTATTGCTACCAGCAGCTTTTGCCACTGGACAAGTTATTGTTTCTTATGTCAATCTCTGCAGTTTTATTTTGTTTTCATTTTTTATCTGCAAGTCAGAATTTTGATTTTCTTCAGCATGTTAAAAATAGGTACCTCCACTAATTTGCTAAAAAAAAAAAAAGCCCCAAACTTAATAAAAGCCAATTTTTTCTGACAAAATGTACATTAATAAAAGGAAAAATCAAAGTATTTTTTAATTATTTCTAATATGTTTGAAATTTTGGTAAAAAATCTTGTTTTTTTTTTGTGTTTTTTTTTCATCAGCAGGTAACCCAATTTTTATTAGTTTACTGTGGATAATGTAATAATATGAAACTCAAGTTTTTTTGGGGTTTTTTTTTTTAACTAAAAATCACTTTAATTTGGAAATTTTTGCAAAAATAAATACTTGTCAGATTAAAAACTGAAACTTTCAGGACTTATTCACAAATGAATTAATTTTTTTTTTTTTTTTCCTGTTACACCTCTCCACATAATTTCATGAAATTAAATTCCATTTCAAAAATGTGTTTTATTAGTTAAACACAGGACTCCTTGGCGAATGTAAATCATGTATATTTGTTTTTTGGGGGTGGGGTTTTTGTATAGTTTTTTTCTGAAAATTTACTTTGAAAAGTGTTAAAATTTAAAAAAAAAATTCTTAAAGTCCTTGTGGCAGTTAAGTTATTAAGTGAAGACTACTTCAGTCAGTTAAGTGCCATACATGATATATGTTTTAGGTGATCATGTCTCGAAAGAGACATGACTGACTGGGCAGAAGATTATCCCACAGTAGACTTTTTGCGGTAGACTGGTTGCCAGCCAAGGTAGAACCCAATCTGCTCTATTATTTAACCCATAATTGGAGGGAAGAAGCGAATTAATACCTTTCTTAAGGGTATTTGTGTGTAAATGAATGCCATGAATTCGACTGGAATTCAAACTCGGTTCCCCAATTTGTTGTTCCGAGTCGATATCCACTGCACCACAATGCACATCCTAATTACTAGTCGAAAAAGACTATTTACTGGTCAAAAATTTAAAAGCTTAATACAAATCTTCAAGCCAAAATATTAAAAAAAAAAAAAATGTTTAAGTATATTTTGTGTTACATTAAAAGGTCTTATATTTCACATTTTCTTCCTCTTATAGGAAAAACTAAAATTTGGACAATTATAATAATTATGGCCAACCATACTTAGCTTATGATCACATCTAGCTGTCATCAATCAGTTAACAAGTCAGAAGGCTATGACTATGATTAAGAAATACATTTATTCTAAATTTTATGCTATAAACAAGTAATACTTGTGTAAATCAGACTAATTTAACTTTAAATTTGCTAATTTTCCCAAAAATAATGTGTCACGGATTTATATTTTGTTTTTGCCAGAATTAACTTTTGTTTAAAAACTTGTCAAAATAGACAAAAAGACTTTTAAAGCAAAGGAAAAGGGAAAAACAAAAAAATTATGTTTAGCTGGTTAACAGAAACTAAGCCATCTTCAGATTATTTTAACTAGAATCATATTCTGAGCACATTTATTTTTTCATAAATAAAACATTTTGGTATTTCCCATCATGATTTATTCATGTTGTTCATGGGCCAGTAACCACTTTCAGAAAATACATTGTCTTGATGCTAATATTCAACATAAAGTTGTTGAAATAAACAAAAGCTACTTTTTCTAAAAGAAAAATTGTTTAATCACAATCAGTAGGTAATTAGAGATTTTGGATCCATCTTTCTGATATTTCCATGGATACATTGAAACTAATCATTTAATATGCTATGAAAACTATAATCTTGTTTTGTAAAATTTTATGACACAAGTCAATGTTTTCACAATGAAATTGGTATTAACTTTTTGTAGAGTGTCAGATAAACAAATTTTTATTTATAAATCAGTCTAAAAGAAAAAAGTACTCAATATCACACGTACCTGAATAGGTTATTGTTATTATTGGTTTCTTAAGATTCTGTAACCTTTCAATCATTAATTTTTATTCACTTTTCATGACTTTTATTTTCAGCATTTTTTATTGCTTCATTTTTGTTTTAATTGGGAATAACTTTTTAATGTTAACAATGTTCTTCTCAAATGTTCAAGTCATAATAAATAAATAAAATTTCATTTAAGATTCTGATGAATATATTTAAACATTAATTTCCTTATCTGAAGCAGCATTAGTTTTGCTGCAAAGTGCCAAATATGTGATGCATAGCAGCAAGTTAATGTTTTTCACAATTGGTATTAACTAGTAATGGGTGGTAAAAATGAAAATTCAAATATATTCCGTCATTTAAAACAACTCGGTTATCAACGCACACTTCTGAGAAAAACACTCATTGATAACACGTACATACTCAAACAAGAAAATAATAAACAGAAACTAAAAATCCTCGAAGCAATCTACATTAAACAATTTAAACCTGGTTTGAATACAATCAATTTTGATATTTCCAATAACGTACTCAAATGCCTGTAATCAGATCAGGGACCACAACGCCACTATTTTGTCACTGTCTTTGGCCATCCGCCATGGTAGGGATGGACTTATATTTTCAATTTAATTCTCTTTATTGTTAATAGCTTAAATGTTCTATGTTTACTGTGGGTTAATATTTATTCTTTGATAATGGCTTATGTGAGCCGAAAGCTTAGACCCAATAAAAAAAATCAACAATTACTGTGATTTTTTGTTTTCTTTCAACAATATCACCATTAAGTATATCAGACGGTATGAACGGATCCTACACAAAATTAATAGACAGAACTTGTCTATATTATTCAATGAAACCTGCATTAATGAAAAAATGCTGCCAAAATACACACTATATATATATATATATATATATATATGAAACATGCATCAATATTTATTGATGCATGTTTCATTAAATTATATAGACAAGTTTTGTCGATTTATTTTATGTAAATTTTTTACATATCTGATAAGCTTAATAGCATTATCGTTGAAAGAGGAAAGAAAATCACAACATTGATACATGTTTTTATTTAATCCTTTCTGAGCTTTCGGCTTACATAGCCATTATCAAAGATGAAAATAGTGTTGGTTGTAACAGGCAGTTCGCAGACGAACATTTCATTAAAAACAACTGAGAAGACAGTGTGGTTAAGTTTTCTTAATTTTTCTTGTGTGATTGTTGTATCCTCATTGTTTGTTGTATTCTACAAGGTTACTGATGTGTTGTATTGGTATCACACAGTTGATCTTAGTATATTAATTAGTTGTAATACATTTGATCCACGGTAGATTCACACTTGGGTTACTCAATAGATTCATTATTTGCTGATTACTCATTATTCGCTATTTGCTCATCTCCCCAGACTTCTATCTGGTGCTTATATAGTTATTTCATTGTTCAACCACACACATTGATACTTCTTTCTACATGACAGTTATAATTATTTATTTATAATTATTTTTAAACTAAAATTAGGAGTAAAGCATGTCACATTTAATTATCAAGATCTTTTTTTTTTCTATTCAAATTACTTAGTTTTGGAGTTTATTATCTACTCAGAATGAGAATATTTGATTATATGTCACATTCCAAAAGATATTTATTTATTAAGATCAAAGCTTATTAAAATTACACCTTTTGACCTGTTTAAATGATTTTTTCCAGTTTTGCCCTTCTGTTTATTGCATATTGACAAAATTTCTTTGTATAAGAACACCTAAGAGTAATTATTCAGATAAAATTACAAAAACATAGATTGAGCATACATAAAATTGTTTTATATCACTATTAAGGAAAAAAAAGTCTGTATTTGTTTTTATCTTAAATTTTTTGTTTTTCTTTTTCAGTCATCACCATGTTTCGCCTCGTGTCATTAAGGGCACTCCAGAGGCCAAGCAACTTTATAATTACTTCAAGTAAGTACAGCATTTCATTATGCTGTCTATAGTATAGATAAATTTTGATTTTATAGCTTCTTGTTGAAAAATAAAAATAAAACAAACCTACAAAAATGTATATCTACAAAGTCAAAATTACCATAAAGACAACTTTTTTACTGCTTTCAAGGAGGATATGCAATTTGATCTGGATTGGTAGGGGTCCTACCATGTCTAATTACCCCAAACTCATTGTGTATGAATGAATAACTCCTCTAGCTTTCAACCCAAATATGTGGAGGAAATTCGTCAGGTGATCAGCTGTGTAGCTACCCTGCCTGTGACCACACCTGTCATACAACTGATGATGATAATTGTTTTGATAATATTTGGAATATAATTCTTTCAGTGACTCTATTTCCACAAACACTAAAATAAGCATTAAAGGGCATGTTTTTTTTTGTTTTTTTTTAGATTCAGATTTGACTTAAAGTAACCTGACCATCAAATTTGATAATACTATGATGAAGTTCTAACTTCATTATTTAATATCATTAAGATTATTTAAAATATCAATAAAATCTGATGAGTGAAGTTACACAATATTATATATTTTTTTAAACGTCCAGCATTCATAATGTCTTTTTTATGTGTACCAAACCAAATATGACAAAATGAGATATTAAAATTGATTGGTAATAAAGAAAAAGGTATTCAGTTTAAATACAACTCTTATCCTGAAAACAATGCTTTAGTAACTCTGGGCTTACCAGATAGGACAGTTACTGCTAGAGTGTATAAGTATCTAATCCACATTTATTAGAACTTGTAATTGTTAAACTCAAAAGTAGCTTACACCCACTTCTCAGTACAGACCCATCAATTTCCTCTGTGTTATTAACAAACTTTTAGAAGCTATAATGCACAGGAGGAGCAACCTCATACAAACAATATGGGTTTTGACCAACTAATATCCTAACTTTGATCACCCACAGAATTGGTGATGTAAGGAAAACCTCATTAGATATTCAAAAGGCTTTTGACAAGGTGTGACATAAAGGATTATTGCATAAGCTCTTTATCTTATGCAATAATCCTTTATGCCACTGCAACATCACTGGAAAATCTTCTCAATTATAAAGTTCTTTCTAATAGGTAGGTCCCTGAAGATAGTTGCTAACAGCCAATCCTAAGAGTATACTCCTGTCATTTGTAAATGCTGATAATATAATGGTATATAGTTCAGCTCCAAAACTCTAGATGGCCAGATATTGACAGCTGAACCTAGCTATAACAGCTCAGTGGGAGTGGGAAATGTCTGGTCACATTCA
Source organism: Ascarosepion bandense (assembly GCA_037127315.1). NCBI lineage: Eukaryota > Metazoa > Mollusca > Cephalopoda > Sepiida > Sepiidae > Ascarosepion > Ascarosepion bandense. Next base: position 6,924,009 of record JBBBDQ010000894.1, on the reverse strand, counting down.
ATGACTTAAAAACCAAACTAGAAACTTTTATCCACACCAATCAGACTCAAAACTATCATCAGTGACAATGAATGAATGTTCCATGCCTTGAGCACCTACCTATTGGGACTTAAACCTCAAGTGGAGCTTGTTCATACTATCTATTGCTAAAGAGGCTGGAAAAATGGTTGGTTCCCTGGACCACATTAATAAGTACCTGACTCTTCATATAATCTTCTTTACAAGATTACATGACCAAAAATGTACTGTTGCCATATATGGACAAGGGCTGCTCAGTCTTTCCTTTCCAGTCTCAATAGACTTCAAAAGCATTTCCATATCCTTGTGGATAACAAATTATTTTCCTCCCTACAGCTCTGTTTTCACAGGTGAAATGTGGTGAGCTTCTTGCTGCTCTCTCTATTTCCATAGAAAAACTATGCTTCTTAATTCCACCAGTTTTTACCTTTACCACTAAGACCAGCCAGCCATACCATGCACAGTGTAATGAAACAGCCTCATTCTCTTCACATTCCTTTGATGAGATGTAAGTTTCACTCAGGCCAATTCTTTCCACCAACAACTGCTTTGTGAAACCAACTCCCAAGAGGATGCTTCTCAGATCTCTTACTCTGTAACCTATGTTGTGTTGCTCTTTGACCTTGTACAGGGTGAACATCTTTGTTTTAAAAAAATAAAATAAAGTATATAATCTTTCTGTAGTGAAAGAGATAATCATCAGCTACCTTGAAAAAGAGTTCATGTTTTGTGCGCAATTTGCTGAAGAAAATTACCAAAAAGTAGTTAGCAAAGATCTACTTTAAGGACTAGAAGCTATGCTAATGTTCTTCCCTCCCCTGAATGGCGTGACCAAACAGAAAACTCTTGGTGAATAAAAGCCGTTGTTTTTTGCTTATGAGGGGACTTGGATTTTCTGAGCTTGATGGACGAACACAGTTTTGCTGGTGAGAAGTGGAGGTTGGATGTATGACCCCATTTTGTTGTTTATAAGTTGCCTGTTGGACTGTTATGACAAACTATCAAACTATTGTTTACACTGTGATTTGGTTACAAGTGTTGTGGTTGAGAGACAAGAAATCTATTGCAAACGTTTGTTGCTACTGTAAGTGGACAGTTTTTTTTTTTTTACTTCAATACTTTGTTTTCTTTTATAACTTTTGACTTTTATTTTTTGTCAGGTCGTTTCACCTCAAGCAAAGTAGCTCCCGAAAAGGTGGAACTGTTTGTTGATGATAAGCCAGTTTATGTAGACCCAGGAACTACAGTATTACAGGTAGGCCAGCCATTGTAGATGTTTTTCTGAGTTTCTTAGTTACTTACCTTCTTTTAGTAAATTGCTCTTAAAATGAATTAGAAATTTTTTAGAAGTTACAATTTTGATTAAACTATTGGTTTTTTCTTATTTAAATAACCTCTCAAATTTCTATATGCAAGTCATATTTTGAGCTCACTAAAATTGGTAGTTTGCTTTAAAAATTCTATGAAAAAGACCTAACAAAACTTCTAAACGTTTTTCCTTGAGTAAAAGTTTTTTTAAATTTTACTGCTTTTCATTTCCTAAGTCAAATTTTCCATCATCAGTTTTAATGGAATGAGTCATAATATACTTTGCTTAATATGAACATGTAATAATTTTAATAAATTCAGCAAGATATGGCCTAGTTATCTGAAGTTACTAAATAACATATACCTTATAAAATGCACCCCTATTGCTGTTTTTACTTAGGAAGAAATAAAATTTTCAGTTTAAAAATGTAAAGAAATTTAAAAAAAAAAAAAAAATGAAAATACTATCTGTCAGAACATCAGACAATCTATTACTAATAAAGCAAAAAATGGTTTGACTACAATAGTTTTAATTGCCAAAATGGAAAAGGCCAGTGGTTCACAAAGGGAATGAGGAATTTTTATTTTTCATGGCACCATAAGTCAGAAAATACAGAACAATTGCATTTATTTTCATGTATTTCAGTCAGTTAATTACTATATATGATACACGCTTGGTCAGTTATTATAAAAACTAAACCAACTTCAACTTAAAGAGAACCCCATCTGTCCTGCTATTCAACCATAACAGCCATCCAGTCAGTTAATTGACATACATGATACACTCTGGGCGATCATGTTTCTTTTGAGACATGACTGACAAAGCAAAAGATTTATCCTGCAGTAAGTTGCCATTTCCTTCTGTGGTAATCAACTAACCAACCAAGGTTATAAAACCCTATCTGTTCTGCTATTCAGCCCATAGCTGGAGGGAGAAGATGGATTAATACTTTTCCCAAGGGTATTTGTGCGTAAGTGAATGAAACAAATTCAACTGAAATTTGAACTTTGCTCTCAATTCTCATTCAGAGCCAATATTCATCACACCATGACACACATCATCAGTTACTTTTAAAAAAATATAAGGTTAAGATTTGGTTAACCAAGCTTCAGTAAAAGTATTTTTCTTAGTTTTAGTTTGAACTAATTTAACTGAATTTAACCTTTGCTTCTTCTGGAATGATTTTGTTTTTTTAGAAAAAACAATTTTTTTATAAAAGTGAGTGAATTGTTTCTAAAGTGAGTGATTGATTTATAAGATAAGAATGGCGTGCAATGACAGATACAAAATAAGTTCCAATTTTTATATTATGCATATTTTGTAAATCAGTGTCATAATTTCCAGTGTGCTCATAAAATGATTTCCACCTATTTCCTTTCAGCTTTCTAGAGACAAGGAACAAATTTAAACTATTTTAAGTCATTATTTTAAAGAGTTTATTTTAATGTGCAAACAGAACAAGGATTCTTTCCTCACCTTTAGTGGATAGTTTAAAACAAATGCTACAATGACCTATGACTTAATGCAAATGCATTGAGTTAGAGAACTACAATGGCTGAAATTCCTTTCATTCAAAGTTAATAGGTTTTAAGCTCTTATACGGGATGTATTTCCCATATGACTTTGAGTAGGTGGTTCCTATATTCTGTACCACTGCTGTGGTATGGAATATGAGTTCAAATTTTGTCATGAATTCCTACAATTTAGTTTAAAAGGTGAAGTATAGATTGAATAATATCTATCTAGCAATCTCTATTTATCTCTCTCTCTACCTATCTCTACCTTTGCCTATAGTGAAACAGGCTTGTATTTGGATGACTAATATATATATAATGAAAATACTAACTAGCAATATATATATATATATATATATTAATGAAAATAATGATATTGAAATCTATCGCAGTTTGGATTACTGGATAGTTTAAAAAAATTATATAAAAAAGGCCTTCAGTTAGTATTCATCAAGTAATTTCTTTTAGTTCTCTTCGCCTTACTTAACACGCCAGAAAGTACTTGCTCCATGTTAAAAAAAAAATTGCTTTTTAGACTAAAAGTAATATTTGATTCAATTCAGATTAAACTTTAAATCAGCTAATTTTACTCGATAACATTTCAGAAAAGTATATTTTTGAAAGATATTCTAATAAAGAAAATTGTTGTGTTGAAAGATCTGTCAGCATGGTGAATTTATAGATTTTTGGATAAGAAAAAATACTATTCAATTTAAATTTATTTTGAAATTATTTTGCTTGTTTGAAATATTAAATTATTAAAGTTCTAGTATGAACTTGAATTTGAAGCTAAATTAAGCTTCAAGAAGGATTTAAAAACTTTTTAAAATGCATTCTAAATTTTTTTTTTTTTTTTTTTTTTTTTTTTTTTTTTTTTTAGAGGTAGCTACTTATATGGTTTCTTCTTTCAGGCTTGTGCAGCTGCTGGAGTTGAAATTCCTAGATTCTGCTTTCATGACCGTCTCTCAGTGGCTGGCAATTGCCGTATGTGTTTAGTAGAGGTGGAGCGGTCACCTAAAGTGAGAATGCACTTCTGTTTTTTTTTTTTTTTTTAAAGATTTTCATTTAAATTGTCATTGAAAAAATTCTCTAAAATTTTGCACCAGTAACTAACCCACAATTTATTGAATTTATATTTCCTGAGTACTATTAAAAATAAAGAAAAATCTAATTACAGCAAGCAAAACTACAAGAAAACAACAAAGTTAGTTTTGTCATCACTTTTGTTTCTACTATACCTTTGAAAACAAATTCTAGTCAGTGGATCATTTTGAAATTGTTTCCAAATATTTTTCTTTACTTTCAAAGAAATTTAAAAAATTATTTAAAACTAAATCCCATTCTAAAATGTGATAAATTGATCAAGATGGTGTTGGGGGCTTTTTTAATTTTTGCCAAATACACAAAAATCACTGGGCAACATGAAACTTGGTTATTTCATGAAAAACATTTTTAGGATAATTTTAGTATGCTGACTACAAAAATCGCAACCATTTCCCCCATCCCATCTAGATTTTTTTTATGGACAAAACATTTAAGCATTTTTCCCAATTATGCTTGTTTTTGCAGTTGAATGACTCATTTTGTAACAAAAAATGGCAGTCCAGATAATGAAATGATCATCCATAGACAAAAATCCTGATGAGACAAAATGGATGTTATATTTGGAATCAACCTAGCAAAATTGATAAGTTTGACATAAAATAATCCAATGACCATGAAATTTTTTTTTTTTTTGAGACCAGTGTAATCAGCATTGCATCATATGTAGCAATAAATTGAAAAATATAAGAGAATAGTACAAAGATTATTTTTATCTCTTTAAAAATAAAAAGTATAATTTTCACTAAATTCCGAAAAGGCTCTAATCACTTGATACTCTCACAATTTTCCAATCTGGTAGAATAATTTTTCTTCTGAAGCTAATATATTTATTTTTTTTGTTAACAGCCAGTTGCTTCATGTGCTATGCCAGTCATGAAAGGCATGAAAGTGAAGACAAACTCTCCTGTTTCCAGAAAAGCTCGGTGAGTTGAACAGTTTAATTTTAACATAATTGCATTATATGTGATATAATGAAGGAAGTAATAATGAATACAGCAGCTACTTGGCACTACTATTATAGAGAATTATTCTTTGCCTTATGAATTTTTATGAATTGATTAAATGATAGGGACTTTAAAGATAGACAACTTGTATTGTATTCCACTGGATTTAAATCAAGTTTTATTCTCAGGATATGTTTAACTGTATGCATGTCTGAAAATTCTTACAGTATATGCATTTTCTCACAATTGTTGCTTATGTTCAGATTTCATTATAACTGTATACCGTGATCATGTTTTATTTACAAAATGGATTAAATCCAATGCTCCGTTTTTTTTTGGGTTTTTTTATCAGTAAACAGTATATTTATTTACATCTACTGGCCTGAATAATTTAGAAATCTTGTTAGGTAAATATGCATCCTATATGGTCGAGCATTCTAATAAGTCAGATCTAATGATGGTTTCCCCTTGGGCACAAGTTTGAATTCTGCAGAAGATACATATTTTCCTAACAAGATTTCTCAATTATTCAGACTGGTAGATGTAAATAAATATACTGTTTAATTATTTTAAAAAGAAAAAAAAAGAGCATCTACGCAAATATGAGCATCTATTAAAATGTTTAAACAAATAAATTAATGATTTTTTTTTTCTCATCTTCATTAAACACAAATAGATATACAGTTTTTCATCTACAATTTAAACTTTGATTTTTTTTTGTATTGAAAGTTAAAATCCAAACTCTTTGAGTATGATATTTAGATGCCGCAATATTATTTCTGTTATCATGATTATTGGTTCAACAATCACCAAGATTCAAGGAAGTGAAGGTAAAATCTGGAGCTGCACATTCCTCATTTTCCAGCATTGGTAAAGTTCAACAGCATTTGTTCAGCCATCAGACACTTTCCCACATTTCAAATCTATTGCTTTTTCCATAGAAAATGTTTAGATGAGCTACATTTCTCAATTCTACCAGTTCAGACAGGAGACACCATGCCATAACCTAGGGTTGAATTATTCTTATTTCCTTCTCATTCCAGAAAGAAGATTCACTTTGACAGCTTCTTAAGAACTGCTACTTTATGGAACAGTCTCTCAAGACAATGCTTTCCAGATCACTACAATATTTACCTCTTCAAATCAAGGGTCAACCATTATCTGTCCTCCATATCCTAATAATCTGCACTTACTTCCTCTTATGTCCATACATCACTAAGTAACTCCATTCCTTGAGTGACTGTTGTACCTTATATTGAATATATAATCTATTAAAAATATATATTTGACATAAAATAATCCCATGACCATGAAATTTTTTTTTTTTTGAGACCAGTGTAATCAGCTTTGCATCATATGTAATATATATTTGTATTATTATTCAAATGACTATGGTTGAGATTATTAAAATTAGAAGCAATTATTGTAGCAATAAATTTTAAAAAATATGGTAAAAGCAAATCTCAAAGAAATACCTATAAAGCATCAGAACAAAGGAATGCCACCTATCATCACTTGTATTAAATAAAACAAGAAATTATATTCTTCCATTAAAATCTTTGTTAGGCTCAAAAGGTTTCTCATTGTTTATAATGATAAAATATTTCTTTTTTCTTTAAATAAATGAATTATGTGTGAATTTTAAAGCTCTGGAATGTATTCTCCAATATTTTATAAATTTTATGCTCAGTTTACACAATTTTGACTCATTGAAATTTTTTATCTCTCTTAACTATATAAATTGTGGGATGTGTAAATTAGATCTATTTTTGTAAAATATCTAAAACTAGTTGATCAGTAAAAGGCTAAAATGTTACTACTATTTTACAATTTCCGCTTTGTGAAATTCTAGAATTAAATATTTGACCATACTTATATTATAAAATAAATATTATCTGTATTATTTACTAATTAATATTATTTTAGTTTATTAAAATTCTAAATTAATATAATTTCTTGCCTTTAGCTTAGTATGGCACTTGTTTGAATGGGTGGAAAAACAGGAAAAACTGTGTTGCATAAATTTTCCAAGTGATGATAGATCCTTTGTCTTGAAAATCAACATTAAGAACACAGGTTTTCTCTGGTAGAAATTTCAGAAGTATCACAGCCATGAAACAATCCCCTAAAATGACTTGTTACCCTATTGATAATATTGATTTCTCTTTTGTATATTTTAGGGAAGGTGTCATGGAATTCTTGTTGGTTAATCATCCATTAGATTGTCCGATTTGCGATCAAGGAGGTGAATGTGATTTGCAAGTAAGACTCTACATTGTTAATTTTATTTTTTTTTAATTCAGTAATCAAAAATATTTGGTACAGAAATATCTAAAAATTCTAAAAGACAGCTAAAGTACTGCTGAGAGATGATTTCTTTAGTAATCCAAATTTTTGTTTATAAAAATTATCAAAAGTGAAATTGGTATTAGCAATAACTCAGCAAATCTTTACAGTTTTATCTACTGGTAGGGAGAGCCAAGTTTGAATTCTAGTTGAATTCATTGTATTCACTTACATGCAAATACTCTTGGAAAATATATTAATCCGTCACTTCTCCTTCCAGCTATGGGTTAAATAGCAGGATAGATTGGGTTCTATAGCCTTGGCTGGCAACTAGTCTACTGCAGAAAGTATTAGCAACCTACTGCAGAAAATCATCTGCCCAGTCAATGTCTCTTTTGAAACATGATTACCCAATAGTGTATCACATATGGCACTTAACTAACTAAAGGAGAAGTTAGTTGATTATACTAAATGTTTGTTTTTTTAAGAGATTCATGCAATTGTTAATGGTGAATTTAATATCCAAACTAATAATGAGCCTATTGGCAATATCTCTTTTAGTTTATCAATCAGGTTGCTGGAATTTTTTATATGTGATGGTCTAATTGTTCAAAGAAGTAGTGTTAGAATTTTGCTATAGCTTTTGCTAATCTATGAAGAGCACTTCCAATTCCAGATATTATGGTTTGCATCTTCATTGATTGGTGAAAGTTACAGCAAAAATTCCAATACCATTTCTTGAAATAATTAGCCATTTGTATATTAAAAAGTTTGGGAACCTGGTCAAAAGACTAAAAAATATAACAGATAAATTCATGGATTGTTTAGAGATTAAATCTCTTTTCACTACCTGTTAACAAATCCCTTAAGGCATCCAGTATAATCAAAAACTAACCTCTTCATACCAACAGATAAAATTATGAAGATTTACTAACTTATTAACTTATTACAAACCAACATATTTCACTTTGATAATTTTAAAAGACAGAAAATAATATTATCAATGGGATCACCTCTTAGAAGTATATGAGTATGTCAGTCAGTTAATTGCCGTACATGATACATACTTGGGCAATCAAGTCTCTTTCAAGACATTACTGACAAGGCAGAAGATTTTCCTGCAGTAGGTAATCATTACTTTATGCAGTAGACTGGTTGCCAGCCAAGGCTTTAGAACCCAATCTGCCCAGCTATTCAACTCATACCTGGAGGGAGAAGAGATAGATTAATACCTTTCTCAAGGGTATTTTTGTGTAAGTGAATACAATGAATTCAACTGAAATTCAAACTTGACTCTCCAATTTCTCCTTCCAAGCTGATATCCATTACACCACAATGCACATCCCTTTGACTGAGGGAAAGAAATTGATTTCTTCAATTTTGTAAACAAAATAAATTGTAAATATATACTAATAAAAGGACTAAATGTAAATTGATTGCTAAATTGCATTTTCATGTTTTCTTCTGCTCATTTAGGACCAGTCAATGGTATTTGGAAGTGATCGGAGCAGGTTTACTGACATTGAATTTTCTGGTAAACGGTGAGGTCATTTAATTGATTGAAAAATAATGATCAAAATGACTTTTTTCTATCAGTATTTAAAATTTCCAATATATATGAAAACTATACACAAATCATTTGGTATATTAATAATTTTGTACCTAGTCTTGTTTCCTACACTTCACAAAAATACACTGATATTATAATCCTAAACTAGCTTATTAATATATCCATTAAGTGTTAGGGAAGGAAAAATGACAATTTCCATAGCCAAACTCTTAAAAACCTTTAAATATATTTGAAATACAGTAAATATTTATTTAGTTTTTCTCTAGTCAGAACAAAATATATTGATGGGAGGGGAAAAAGAACTACTTTTCTCTGAGACACATCACTCCCAACTGCACTCAGGACATTACTTCAAACCCATGACAAATGGTTATTCTATTAATATTACTTTTAGTGCAAAAGATGTTTTATTTTAAAGTGTGCATACTTACTTTTTTCCTTGTGCATGTACAAAAAATACAAACAATTCATGAATCAAAAATCTCATGAAGAAAATACAATTTAAAAAGTCGATGCTATGACATATAAAAGCTGCTAATTTATTCAAAGAGTTACTTCTCATAAATAAATAGTAGGTACCTCCACTCATTTTTGATAAGTAACATTTAAATTGAAATTTAAAAAATAAGTTTCCTTGAAGCTTATTTTAGTTTTAATTGAAAGTTAAACAATTAAATTAACTGTTTCCAGTAAGCAAAATACCCTGGCAAACAGAAATTATATTGATTGGAATTTTAAATTTTTAGATTTTTTTTTTAAATTTTCATTTTTAAAAATTTTTCTGACATTTTTGAGCAATCGATACATTTGTAAACAACAGTTAATTCTTGGTTTTAAAAATCTTGCAAAAATAAAATATAAAGCTGACACATTATTTTTTGGAAAATTAGCAAATTTAATGTTAAATTAATCTGATTTACACAAGCATAAAATTTAGACTAAAACTATTTCTTAATCATGGAATGTTGATCATTCTGACCTTTCCCATATGTTTTGACATGTGACAACGGATAAATATGAGATAAGCTAGGTGTCTATGGTGATCACAAGTGACATAATTGTACAAAATTTTTCATGTAAGGGGCAGAAACCATGAAATATATGACCTTTTAATGTACACATAGAATTTACCAAACTTCAAATACACAAAAAAAATTTTTTTAATTATTTTAAAAATACAATGACTCAATGATTTGTATTAAACTTTTCAATTTTCAATAAGTAAATATAGTCTACACTTAACAATTTTGAAATATTTTTAAAATATTTTTGAAACTTTGGTTTCATTTTTTTTTAATTATTATAATTTACATTCTTTTAAAATTTCATTATTAATTGAAAAAATTTTTTTCTCAGACTATAATGTACTTAATTAAATTCTTTTCTCAGACTATAATGTTTTTAATTAAAGCAATTAAAAGCTTATCTAATTAAATAATGTCATAGTTGTATTGCATTATTACTTTACTATTGTCTAAAAAAAAGTCCAAATAGTTGAAATAATAATAGATTATTTATATTCCCCAATGAGTCCTGTGTTTAACTAATAAAACCAAATTTGTTTACAAAATTTATTTTCTTAAAATTTCATTAATTTACGTGGAGGGGATGTAACAGATGTAAAAAAAAATATTTTTACCAGATTTTTAAAAAAATAATGATTTTAAAAAATAATTCATTCATTTGTGAATAAGTCCTGAAAGTTTCCTTAAAATTTAATAGTTATCTGATTTTTGCAAGAATTTCCAAACTAATGTGTTTGTTACCAGAAAAAAACTGAGTTATGTAATATTACATTTTCCATTGTAAACTCTCGTAACAATTTGGCTACCCACTAAAGAAAATAAAAACAAGATTTTTACCAAAATTTCAAATGTGTTAGAAAGGATTAAAAAAATTTTTTAGAATGATTAAAAACTACTTTGATCTTTCCTCTTAATAATAAATATTTTGATGAAAAAGGTTCATTTTTATTAAGCTTGGGACCTTTTTTTCTTCACTATTTTTTCACTGATTTAGTGGAGGTACCTAATAGTGTGAGCCCAAAAAATAGTAAATGAAATTTCAATTTTCTTAAGAAATGATTGCAAGTGAAATGTGAGAACCTGGAAAATTTTTGCAAGACTTTGCAAATCAGTTTTTGGGCTTTTTTTTTTTTTCCTATTCCCCCATCCCCCAAGGCATGAAAAAAATGCTAAAACACTAATTGCAAATATTACATCAACTGCTAATGCAAAAAACAAGATTTTTTTAACTAAAATTTTAAGCATGCTAGAAATGATTAAAAAATCTATAAAATAATTAAAAAATATTTTGGTCTTTCCTCTTAATAAACATTTTGGTAATAAAATTTATTTTTATTAGGTTTGAGACCTTTTTTCATAATGCTATGATATTTTCGTTTTGCTTAGAGGGGGTGGTCAACAAAAAAACGTGGAGGTACCCTATTTTTATTACTTTAAAAAGTTAATTTTAGAATTTTAATAAAACCCAAATATATAAAATTGGATTTATACATCCTGTATTGTAGAGAATTGGCAACAAATGTATTAAACGCTCTCCTTATAGATAAACACTTTATAATGTTTAACATTTTCATTGTCAATTCTTAAAATAAGAAGTATAAATCTCAATGCTTGCAAACTATTTCAGCAAATTTATGTGGAAATGTGTGAATGAAAGAACTGCCCAGGAAATGTATTTGTTAAAAAATTATTATTACAGTTACTCATAATTATGTGTTTATTTAAATGTTCATATTCTCTTGTTTGCAGACATCTTTATAAATTTTTTAATAAAAAACAAATTTTCATAATTATTTTTTATGATGTGGTAAATATTGCATTATAGTTTGTGTGTTTTTATAAAATTATTTTTGTAAATAAAAAATCAAAATACGTAGTGTTTAATTTTTTTAATACAGTAATAATGGTTTCAATGGAAAAAGTGTCATTTTGAAACACCATTTTTTGGCAGGACAAATTTTAAACTTTACTGAAACTTTTTAAAATATGAATTTATTTTTGGTTAAGTTAGGAAACTTATAAACTTGCAAGTATTGGAGAAGATCATGAAAGATTAGAAAATGATGTTAGAAGTATATAAAAAACATTTTTCAATACTAGATATTTCATGATTCTCTAGAAAATTCCAGCAATTTCAAAATAACTGTAATTTCCATGAGTACTGCTAGTATTATATTATTAAAATGTGCGATTTCTTTTTCTTTTCTTTTTTTGTTTTGTCAGGGCGGTTGAGGACAAGAATGTAGGGCCTCTTATCAAAACCATCATGACCCGTTGTATTCATTGTACTAGATGTATTCGGTAAGTAATGCTAAAACATAGTTTTTGATGAAAACCTGAGCAAGATGCTATACTTTCATGTATACATTGTCAATAGCAGCCAGAAATGATTACATAAAAATGTATTACTTAAATATAGTTTGGGAGATAAAAACAAATAAGAAACCCTAACAAGAACTAACTTCAATTAGTATCTTAGCTAACAGAGTATATCAGTGAAATTTATATTTACTGTAATCAGCTTGGTTTTCTTGACAATTTATTGATTTTACCTTCTGAAAAGGACTCCTAGAGTTTTGTGACATGGTTACACTGAAGAAATTTTGGGGTTTTTTTTAAATCATGCAGCCATAAAAAGTACATAAAATGACTTGCAAGTTAAACCAATGCAATGATGAATTGATGTTCATAAATCCATCCCTAGTCATTCCAGGTGAAATATTACTCAGATTATTTGAGTTTTAAAATTTACTGAGAAAAATATTTTCAAAGTAAACTTTGTAAAACTCCCTTGAAAAGTTTTACTTCTGTGGCACAAAAACTTGAAACACATTATCAACTATGCCTTTCTGAACAAAAAAAAACAAAATTGAAAATTTCTTGAAATTTAAATTGACAAAAATAATTCTATCATTTTTTTTTATTTGTTTTGACTGGAATGATATGGGAAACGTATAATGGTTGTGTTCATGTTTAATGATTTTTGCTTTTATTTTTGTAGTTTTGCTAGTGAGATTGCTGGAGTCGATGACCTTGGAACCACAGGACGTGGAAGTAACATGCAAGTTGGAACCTATGTGGAAAAAATGTTTAAATCAGAACTGTCAGGAAATATCATTGATCTTTGCCCTGTTGGGGCACTTACATCCAAGCCTTATGCTTTCACAGCAAGGCCATGGGAAACCAGGTAAGCCAATTATGTTTCTTTACTTGTTTCAGGTATGTTATTATGGTACTAAAAAGATTTCTAGTAAACGTTATTATCAAGCTTTTTCACAATTGTAATACTTATCTCAGTAGTTTCATTGTCAGAAAATTGATACAATTCTATACACAGAATATAATAGAAAATTTTATACCTGTAAAAATCCTCTCTGAATATAAAAATCTTCATAAAGACGAAGTCATTTAAAGTACTTTGACTCAAACTCTTTTGAATTTTACTTTTAGGAAAATAGAAAGTATTGATGTTATGGATGCTGTTGGCAGCAACATAGTGATCACGACTCGTACCAATGAAGTAATGAGAATTGTACCTCGCATGAATGAGGTGAGAAAATTTGGTTGTTTTATATAATATATATATATGTTATCTCTATAACAATGAAAATGTGTGAAAATAAAATATCTTGGATATGTTTAGCCTAACAACATTTTTAAGAAATCTAGTAAATGAAAATGAAGTTTTATTTTAAGAAGTTGATAACATTTTATTTTTAAGATAATGTATATAAAATTCATTTTTATTAATATTTGTAACTACTGATTTCTGGTCAATGCACTGAGCTTCATCATACCATTACTGCCTCGGAAAAGTTAACTGGTGCTATATCGATAAAATTATTTTCCTTTGTAAGCTGTCCAGAGTAAGCAATCATTTTTTTCATTTACACATTTATCTTTACAACAAATACAATCTATGAATATCACTTTCTAATAGAAAATAATATTCATAGATTGTATTTGTTATAAACATAATCCTCCATGTTGTACATAAGATATTCGATACTGAATTGTTTCACCAATTTTATACTTACTAATATTCATTACATTCACTGGCTCATTTTTGTTTTTATTTTTGCTCTCAAGCAATGATTAAACTAACTCATTAATTTTTATACCAATTAAAATTTGGTCCATTCTTTTCCTATTTTCTTTTCTTTCAATTCAATTTAGCATTAGTCACTTCAATCAATAATAATTAGTATTTATCCTAAGATTATTAATGCGAGTTCACTCGCATCATTATTGATGAAGGTATTGTGCAACAGGAAAGACTGGGATATTTTTTAATCTTTTCTAACATGTTCAAAATTTTAGATAAAAAGTTTTTTTTTCCTATGGAAATTTTAGCATCTTTGTTTCTGGTGAAGAACATTAAATTTTTTGAAAAAAATCAAACAAATGCCAGATTTTAATGAAAATTTCATGATCTTTTCACAAATGAATGAATTTATTTTTGAAATTATTTTTATAAAATCTTAGAAAAAAAATTTTTTTTGCTACATCTCTGTCCACCCCACTCACAGCTTAATTTTAAAAATGTTTAGAAATTAAATTCTGTCTGCAAACTTTTTTTTAATTAAACACAGGACTCCTTGGAGAATGTAAATCATCTGTTTTTGTTTTTTGTTTTTTAAACAGTTTCTCCTTTCCTGAAAATCAGCCCTGAATAGTCAAATAAAAAAAAAAAGTAATAAACCTGTTATTATTTAATTGAATAAGTTTTTAAGTACTTTCATAAATAATATATATTGAGGACATTATTGTCTGAAGAAAAAAACATTTTTGTAAAGAATAATGAATTTTACAAGAATTCTTTTCCTTTTTTAAAATTAATATTAATCATAATAATTGTTTCAAAAATCTTTTTAAAATTCTTTAAAACTTTGCATTAGGTTATTAGGTGAAAACTATCATTACACAGCAACATTTTTAAAATAATTTGACTTCTAATAAAACATTCCTATTTTGAGAGTGTGGGTGACCATACACAACATTATCAGAAAATAAGATCAATAGAAAAATCCAGTTTAAAGTCAACATTCTTAAAATTAAATTACAGAGAATATTTCCAACATTTTAAAATTACTGAGTACTTAAAAATTATATACAAATGCATTCACCCATCATTTACATTTTAACATATAAAGTCTGCATAGGACTGAATAAACATGTCGGTGCTTGTCGAGCATTGAAAGATACATAAAATCACTTCTACTATTGGTTTTTAACATCCATTTTTCTGACATTTTTAACTTAAATAGTATTTGTTTAAAATCAGATTAATTAAACTTTAAATCTGTCAATATTCCTCAAATAAAGTTTCAAAAAAGTCTCTTTTTTTTATTTAAAACATTTTAATAAAGAAAATTACATTGCAATGAAAGACAGCTAAAAAGGGCACTAATCAGTTATTTTATAAAAATAATTAAAAAATTAATTCTATTATAAAAATATACTACGTAGTATTTTGCTTACTGGAAATAATAAATTTAATTTTTTTTGCTTTCAAAAAGATTTTTCATTTATAAAAAAAATTTAAAAAACAAAAGGAAATTATCTATACTATTTACTTCATTTGGATTATTGTCCTCATCTTTGTTGTCATTTTTACATTTTGGTTGTTGTATGCTGCAGCCTTCTTCAGGTGCTAAGAATTTCAAACTGAACTCGTTATTACGCTCACTGGAGTATATTATTCTCATTCCTTGTGTGAAGCCACTTCTGGTAGTCATGAGTTATGTCCCTTTAACATAACTCTTTAAGTTATTTGTTCACCACTGCTGCAGCCTGGTATTGAAGTCACAACTCTTTTGACTACCAGATGTGGCTTCGCACAAGAAAGAATTGTATACTATAGTGATCGTAATAAAGGGTTCAGTTTGAAATTCCTGGCACCTGACGGTCAAAGCATACAACGGCCGAAACATTGTAAAAATGACAAAGATGAGGACAATAGTCCAAATAATGTAAATAGTGAAAATACTACCTCATCTCAGAAGTATAGACAAATACAAGAGGTGTCTATATTTATAGAAAAAGTGTAGAGAAAGTAACTGAAGCCAAGATGCCAGATCGTGAGAAAAATTGTCTAGCACATCAGTGAACCACCCTTTCTAGTCACATTCCTAGCAATTGATTCAATATGATCTTTCCACTTCATGTCAACAGAAAACATTAATCCAAGAAAGCATTGAGTCATTTGCATGAAGGTTAGCATTAGCTATACTGATGGAAGCAAAAAGGATTCTTCCTGACGATTTAAAAGAGAAATTTCATTTTGGAGGTGTTAAAATTAGCAATCCATTCCTTGCCCCATATTTCCCCATCAGCTGCTAATTTGACCTCATTGAGCCAATCAGTCTTACTATAAACATAGGATAAACCTCAAACAAAAGTGTTACTTCTCAGGAAATTTTTTCATAATCTTAGTTGCTAAACTACTTGGTGTCTCTTTGAATAAGTAATTTCTACCACAGTAAGTATTTTGAAATGGAAAAAAAAGATCAATAAAGCAATAAGTTTTTCATGATGCAGATTTTGTTTCAAGGTTAATATTTTTCTTTTTAGGAAATTAATGAAGAATGGTTATCAGATAAGAGTAGATTTGCTTATGATGGCCTGAAGAGACAGCGACTCACAATACCTTACATGAAGAATTCTAATGGTGAATTGGTAAAGACAGATTGGGAAAATGCTTTCATCACTGCAGCACAAAAGGTAAGCTTTTACCCAAAAAGTTTAAAAGCAATGTATATATATATATATATATATATATATATGTGTGTGTGTGTGTTTATGTAATATATTGTGTATTTGGGCAGCAATCTCTTTTATGCAGGTTTCATTGAAAATGACAGACAAGCTATCATTAAGTTTTTTTTTATATAATTTTTTTTCACATTTTTTTTTTTTTTTTTTTTTTTTAAGAACTCAAATTATATAGAAATTGTCCATATGTTTTGTTCTTCCAAGCACTTTCAGCTGTACTTTTTGCCATTAACAAGCAGGGATTTTGTTTTACATGTAACTGAATGTGTGTAGAGTTTATGTATATAATATCATGTGTATGTTATATTCCAAATAGGGTAAGCATATTGTTGCCATGTTCATAATCAATATTAATAAGTGTAGGATTTTTCTTTTTTATTAATAATACTTCCATTATTTTTTAAAAAGTTTTTGCATGTGAGTGATGCTATTATGTGTGTATTGTCAACAAGTATGTATACCAGGCCCTATCCATGACATACTTGTTGACAATACACACATAATAGCCTCATCCATCATAATGGCAAAAAGTATAACCAAAACTTGCATATATATATATATATATATATATATATATATTGGACAAATTTATAAATCCATCGGTGATGATTTATTTCATGAATATTAAAAATATTTATTCAATTCATCAGACCAAACTTTTTTACAAAAATGAATGGGTTTAATTTATCCAGATGAAAGGAATAGTGGGGGAAGAGGAAGAAGGAAAACATTATGTTGTTAAGAGAGGGATTAAGGTTTACAATGTTAATATTTAAACACAGATGTCATGGTTATAATATTGAGCTTACGAAAAAAAACTTGACGTAAGATGACCATGGATTGAAATTTTCTTAGGGTTGAATATTTTCAAATACAGGACAGTAAATTTAGAGACCATGATTTAAATGGAGAAACTGAATTGTTTGATTTTTAATATGCTTGCCATCACTCCCTTGTGATCCTTGTTTTACTGGTGTTAATAAAACAGGGTTCAATGTAATATAATAGAGCTATTAAGTATTTTGTGTGTGTGTGTGATTTTTATTTGTTTAATATTATTATTGTTTAATAGATACTTATATTTGAGTGGAAAGTCTGTTTTTATTTTTTATATATATATATATATATATGAGTTAAACAGTAGATTATAATTTCCACTAACTTTAATCGTTTGAGAAATCTATCTTCTGGCAGGAATTGAACCTGCAAATGCCATCACTGGAGAGATGCCATCTTTAGACCAGATGTGTCTTTACTAATCGACCCACAGAAGATATCATGAAAGACAAGATAAATATTTTCCAAACAAATTCTCAAATGAGAATGTTATTAAAAGATAATTTTAAACAAATAAAAATCAAAATATGTCAGCAAGTTTTGTAGATTTCTGTTAAATTCCATATTATATATATAATAATAGTAATTTTGTTATTACAATGGTTTGTAAAAGCATAATATCACTACAAATAAATGGTGAAAATGATTTATTTTTGAAATATAAGATGAATTCATGGTTATTTAGAAAATTAGGAAGTGGTAGTTGGAGAAAATGCTTTAGGTGTGTCAGTACTGTTCAATCAAAACTGAGAATTATATAACCATGGAGTTTTAATATTTGGGTTATGAAAGGGAGCAGGATGGCTTGGATCTAGGCATGTCACTTTTTAAATTTGTCTGAATAACATACATAGTAGGACCTTGGATTTTTTAAATGAGTAGACAATAATTTTTTAACAGGAGGTTAGATTTTAAGTTTTTTTTATTGAACAATAGATTTTATTTTACTACTATCTCATGAGTAAAGGGGCTGGAGTGTTTAGGTCAGAATTAGGATTATATAATTATGGTATACTTAGTTATATTGTATTAAGAAAAACAATTAAATATTGTGTGGGTTATTTATTTTAATTAGTAAAAAAAATTTTTTTTTTTTATGTTGGAGTATGAGCTATAGATGAAACATTGTAATTAATTAAATTTTAAAGAAAATTATTTTGTCTGAGTAAAGTACATAGTGGGACCACACAATACTGAAACAGGTCAATAAATTTTAACAGCAAGTTGGATTTTTTTTAAACTACTTCATGATAAAGGGGCTGGAATGTTTGTTAGAATTAGGATTAAATAATTATGGTATATTAAAGTATATTGTATTTCAGAAAACTAATTAAGTATTGTGTGGGTCATTTAGTAAAATAATTATTAATTTTAAGTTAGATTAGAGCATGAGTTATAAATGAAACTTTTTTTTTTTATATATATATAAATTAAAATAGAATTTTTTGTCTAGGTAAGATACATTGTGGGAATATACATTATTTAAATAGGCAGACAACAATCTTTAACGGCAGGCTGAACTTCAAGGTTTTTTTTTTTTTTGTTAATTAGATTTAGTACGACCTCATGATTAAAGTGGGTGGAATGCATAGTTTCGAATCAAGATTTTAATAATTATGGTATACTAAGGTATATTATAGTTTAAAAAACAAATTAAGTATTGTGTGGGTTATTTATTTTGGGAAAATAATTTTAAAGTTATATTGGAGCATAAACTATCAATGAAACATTGCAATTAAATTTTGAAGTTTTTTTTTGTTTTTTTTTTGGTTTTTTTACTATTAAAGGGGCTGGAATTTTTTAGGTTGGAATTAGAATTTAATAATTTTAGTATACTAAGGTATATTGTAATTAACAAAACCAGCTAGTATTTTGTGGGCCATTTATTTTAGTAAATTAAATTTTAATTTTTGCGTTATATTGGAGCACAAGTTATAAATGAAACATGATTAATTAAATTTTAACAAAAAATATTTTTGATGTTTACATAAAACAGTCAATGTCTATGATTCAATAGTTCCCCATTTTTAGGAAACCTTAAAATCTGCAATATTAAGCTCTACTCTGTATCGAGCACTGTTTATAAAAGTAAATGCTTGAACAGTGGGTTTTAATCTATGTGTTCTACTTTCTTGTAATAAAAATATATATATATATATATATATATATATATATGGAGTTTTTAGTTGTATACATTTTTGTTCTTAGCTTGTGTATTTGCGTAAGTATATATCTAATTCTGTTTTTGTATGTTCATGCATTGAAATATGATTGTCTGTCTTGACCTCATTCATTCAAGGCTGATCACATTACAAATTTACCTTCACTGTATCCAATATGTATCAATTTAGTCTGTGTACAAATAGAGCTTTAAAATTTAACAGACAAATTGACAAGTCGCTAAAAGCTAAATTTTGTAATTTATGTATGTATATATGTGTGGGCATATTAATCTGTATATGTGTCTGTTTGCCAATGTTTGTGAATATACTTGTCTATTTTTCCATGTGTTGATGTTTGTAGGTTTATTTATGTATGCATTCTTTCTCTTCCTCGTTTAATATATGAATAACTTTCTAAATCTAATAAATTGTTACTTAGAAAAATTTTTAAAATTTCACAACAATAATAAAGTAGATCTAATAGTTAATTAATAATGCTGATCTCAATTTAATCAAATATTAATACTAATGCCCCCCCCCCCCAATTATTTTTAAGTCTGCTCATACATTCTCCAAATTAGAAGTTGCTTTATTTTGATTGGTCCACATTGTACATACAACAATGCCTCCCTGATTAAAGGGGTTTTGCTTGTTTTAAACTATTCAATTTGGATATAAACCACATCACTTGACAAGACACAAGAAGTGTCAAAACAAAATAGCTACTTTTGTAGTGATATTGTAACATATCCATGTTATAATTTCTGAAAAAAAAAAAATATATATATATGTTTCGGAGTTTCATGCCCTATGCAATTATCAGATGCATATTATGATCTATCTTTTCCAGGATTTGAATTTCTGCTTCTTGCAATGTTAGCATAGTTATATATCATAATAGTGGAATGATATTTTTTTAATTTTATAATTTAATTTAAACTATGACTAAAAATTGAAAAGTTAAAACTAAAATTCTTATTTATTAGGGAGAATATATTTAAAGACAGTGGCTTATGAATATCTATCAAGGGGGATTACTTGTTTTTCTTAAATTCAATTCATAAGCACTTCAACCAAATCTAAACGAATCTTATAACAGAGAAGGAAATAGATGTAATTTTTGGAAACACTAATTATATTAAAACATTTGAATAACACTAATTACTTAACAAAAGAAGTGAACTGATAATTACATGTAAACATAGAAAAAAATATCTGCTCAAATACATTGATCCAGATTAATGTAGATTTTTCTATGTAAACCTTTTTAATATTGTTATTAGTTTTATTTTTTTTTTCATGAAGCTGTAAGCAACAACCAACTGAGATAATAAACAATCCTACACAATAACTTCCTATCTATATTTTCTTATGTAGTCAAAATACTCTTCCACTCACATAGCTTGAAATTTACATTTAATTACATTTAAGCATGAAACAAATTATTACCATTCAGTGTTGAAATCTATGTCCACACTGCTCATATATATGCATTATAGCTACCACTTCTACCCTTAACTTTTGTCTTTCCTTTTTTCTAAACAAACTTTTACTTTCAGTCACACAAGAATTTTTTCATAACATTGTTGAGAAGTTGCTGCCAGAAATAGCAGTAGAAATTTCTGACTTATTAGATAACATTCCCCCTAGTAGCCCATATGATATTCTTCAAGAGACTATAGTACACAGAATTGGAAAGTCCAAAGAGAGATGAGTTAACGAATTATTCATTAATTTGCAGCTAGTTGACAGTAAGCCTACACAGTTATTACGTCATATGAAAGGCCTTCTCAGGCGTAATGTTATGGATGAAAGCCTGCTAAAAAAATTGCAAAGATGGCTGATAAGATCTCCAAATCTAGTCAATTCAGCCATCCTAGCACTACCCAAACAAATGCAGCAATACCAGACGACATAGTAGATAGAATAGAGCAACAGATAAAGAAATTATCTATTGAAGTAGAACACCTCAGCAGGCCCCGTTTTAATCGGTACAGAGTAATCGGAATAGAAGTACTTCTAGAAATAAAATAAAACGTTATCACATGTCTTCGAAACCTGTATGTTGGTATCCCTGAAAATCCGGGTCTGCTGCATATTCGTGCAATAAGCCTTGTGAATTTGTCTTTCGTCAAACATCCACCATGCCTAACTATCATAATTCGGAAAACGATCGACCCAGCAGTTCAGTAAGGTGTTATCCACGGCTGGGAGAATTAATTCAAGCCATCTCTTTTATGTGAAAGACGTTAATTCAGGCATGTCGTTTCTTATCGATACCGGCGCACAGTTAAGTATTGTTCCTCCCGATAAAAATTCTTGTAGGAAGCCATCGTCCTATACGTTGCGTGCCACCAATGGTACCATCATACACACCTATGGTCAAACATCGCTAATGTTGGATTTCGGACTCCATAGAGAATTTCATTGGTTATTTACTGTAGCAGAAGTTAAAATGCCTATTATTGGTGCAGATTTTTTGGCACATTATCAACTTGCTGTTGATATGTCTAGGCATGTCCTTTTAGATAATACCACTATGCTTAGACGTTCAGGCATTATTTCGTCAATTCATTCCACTGGAATCGATAATCCTCTTCAGGAAATTTTAGATAACTTCCCTTCCATTTCTAAGCCTTTAATGGAAGAGGTTAAACATAAGACTGTTCACAAAATCAAAACGACAGGTCAACCAGTTTTCTCGCCTCCTCGCAGACTGCGTCCTGATAAGTATAAGGAAGTGAGGGCTGAGTTTCAGCATATGTTGAACCTTGGTATTATTCGGCCATCTTCCAGTGTGTATGCTTCTCCTTTACACATGGTCCCTAAACAGCAGCAGGGAACTTGGCATGCTTGCAGTGATTTCCACCTGTTGAATGCACAAACTGTCCTTGATAAATGCCCTGTCCCAAATCTCGCTGACTTTGCTGTTACCTTACAGGGAGCCAAGATTTTCACTAAGTTAGATTTACGAAAGGCATTTTATCAAATACCTGTTGCTGAGGAGGACATATACAAAACAGCTATTACAACCCCATTTGGCCTCTACGAATTTCTACGAATGCCATTCAGTTTAAGTAATGCTGCACAATCTTTTCAGAGGCTAATAGATGAAGCATTGCATGGGTTGAATTTTTCATTTGCTTACATTGACGACCTCCTTATCGCTAGTTCTGACATGAATGAGCATAAACAGCATGTCACCCAGGTATTTCATCGTTTAGCACACTACGGTCTTAAAATTAATCCTGATAAGTTCACAGTATTGATTTTTGACACCATGTAGATGGCACTGGAGTTTCTCCCATTCCACAGAAGGTGGAAGCAATACAAAATTTTCCTAAGCCTGAGTCACTTATGCATCAGTCTTATTATTTACTACAGGCAATTCATTCCAAATTGTTCTCGGCCTTTAGCACCTCTTTCCGATATATTGTGGCATAAATATAAGAGAAATGCTAAAATTACGTTGTCTAATACTGAGATTTCTGCGTTTAATAAAACCGAAACAGCACTTTCTAATTTTACAACATTATCATACATAAGCGATCAACCGGAATCTTTTCTATCTTTAACTACAGACATTTCAACAATGGCAATCGAGGCAGTCGTACATGAACACTCAGGGAACCAGAAACGCCCTATATCATTTTACTCATTGAAACTTTCTCCTGCTCAGATGAGATACAGTGTTTTTTCTAGGGAACTTCTTGCTATTTATATGTCCATCAGACACTTCTGCTACCTACTTGAGGGGCGTAATTTTGTGATATATACAGATCACGAGCCGTTAGTATACGCCTTGCATTCAAAAATGGACAAATATAACCCTAGAGATTATCGTCATTTGAATTTTACATCTCAATTTGCAACAGATATCAGATATGTCAAGGGAGATAACATCATTGCCGACACTTTATCCTGCACTGATATACTTTCTAACACCACGCAAGTCCTAGACCTTGAGTCTTGTAATGGAGCAGGAAAATGACCCTATGCTTATGCAATTACATTCAGATTCGTCGTTGAAGCTTGAAGATCGTCCTCTACCGTTCTGTCATAGAACTATATTGTGTGATGTCAGTACCCCTAACTTGCGTTCAGTTGTGCTGACTTCAATGAGGAGACAACTCTTCAATCATTTTCATGAAATGTCTCACTCGGGTCGTAGAGGTACCGATAAGTTAATATCTGAGAGATTTGTGGCCACGTATGCATGCAGACATTAAGCAATGCAGTGACACTCATCAACCAAAACAACCTGATGTCATTTTCCCAAATCCACTGCCACATTCACAATCATCTTCACACCTTCCTCAGACCAGGCCCATACACACGCTGGCTGGAAGGAAAGTGCATTGGCCATCAAAGTACAGACGTTATTGTTAATTAGTCAAATTTTAAAAATTCATAAAAATTTTTCCAATTCTTTTTAATGTGGTGGATTGGACAACCAGTCTACTTTATAATGGTGACTCCACTTTCGAATTACTACCACGTTGTCCAGTCCACAAGAAAAGAATCCAAAATGGCAACTACACATAGCTAACTGGTTAAAATTCAATGAACTCTGTTCATCCCAAATAAGCATGGAAATTCTCAATGAACTAGTCTCCTTTTAACACAAATTGCAAACCAAACAATACCCAAATCTTCCTTTAAACCACATACCAAATCAAAACCCTGGTTTACAGCAGAATGCTAAGAAGAGAAAAAAATACTGAAGATATTCTTACACAACCCAACTACAATCAACCTACAAGCAAAATTTTACTGTATAATTAAAAAATTTTAAAATAATCTTTTCAAAACTACATCTCCAGACTAAACAGCAAAACCCCCAATAAAAAAAAAAACATGGGAAATAATGGAAAAACATTACAAACTGAAACAGTTCACTTAACCAAAACAAATGGAGATAAATGCACTGGAAAAAAATATCTAACCTAATAGCAAGAGAATTTCAATGAAACTCCTCAACAAATCACTACACTCCTAAATTTAAAAAATATAAAAACATTATGGAACAAGAAAAATTTACGTTCACTTCAAACAATAAAGAATATTCATGCCTTGTCTGAAAATGAATCCAGTACAACTGTTGGATAAAACAAAAATTACAATCTGATATCTCCCAGAGGCTCAAGGCATTCCTCTACAGAATCACTGATGAAGAAGACCAAAAAAGGATCTAACATGAGCTGGAAAAAATCTTTCTGACAAGACCACCAAGTACTGAAAGATCAGAAGCTGACACACGAGGTGAAGATAGTTAACACATCACTCAATAAATCCCGAGCCTAACTAATAAAACAACAACTTTTAGGCAAAATTCGACTTTATTCATCAACATAGTCTCCTTCTAGGGTGATACACTGATTCTGATGCTTCTCTACCAAGTTCACAAATACAGATGCCTTTTTCGTAGAACGATTTGTCTTTGGCCTCAAAATACACCTCAGTTTCTGATATCACTTCTACATTGGAGCCAAATTTCTTTCTCTGGAGCATTCTTTTCAGGTCTGCAAACAGCTAGTAGTTGCTGGGGGTCAGATCTAGAGAATAGGGTGTATGTGGCAGCAAATCGAAATGCAATTCATGTAGTTTTAGAATCACTGCTATTGACTTGTGACATGGCATGTTAGCTTGATGAAAGATCACTTTTTTCTTAATTTTTGGCCGTTTTTTGGCAATTTCTTCTTAAAAACTACAAGGCATACAAAATCAATGACTGTAAAGTCTCTATTCATGCCAATGAACCATCTATATCTCTGAGATGAGAAAAACTATCCCTCTAATATGTACTAAAACTACAGTCCAACCCAAATAATTTAGCATCTCAGAAAACATATAAACCTCTATATCCAGTTCTATAGAAATAAACCAACAGCCACACCTTTAGGAGGGCTTCAATTCAATGAAGCACAAGAACAAATAAACAAAGATCCTGATAACGTAACAAGTCACAATAGTTCAATGGACAATATCTAAAACTCACATAGACCTAACATTGACACAAAAAAGAATCAACAAAAATATGAATGGGAAATTAAAAGACAAATATCGTGACTAAACCATTCTACATAGGTGGTTAAAAAATCTTTGGTAAAAAAGGTGCAGCAGCAAGCAGGCAAATTCATAAAAAAATTAGGCTACCAAATAATGCATCCATCTATACAGCTGAATTACAGGCCATTAAAATGCTAGAAAATTCAGAAAATCGGAACTTTATAATATCCCCAGATTCATGGTCAAAGAAAAGAACACAAATCATTCCTATATTGAAGAAATCCTAGAAACCTGTCATCACTTAATAAAACACAAAACAATAATATAGGCTTGGATTTCTAGCTATATATATAGGCATCATAAAGTTGACACACTGACGAAAGAGGCAACAAAAATGAAAATAACCAATGTCAAACTCATATACAGATATAAACAAAACTACACAACACATCAAAAGAAAATGGCAAGCAATTTGGGACTTGTCCCTAAAGAATGAAAATTGTATGAACATCAGCTGACAATAAAAAAAGAACATAGAGCCATTAGCTGACCATAGACAAGACATGGTGAGATAAGAACACTCACCGGACATGTGCTCTCACTATCAATCATATCTTGATAGAATGCAAGAAGCAGAAAAATATATGTAACAGCTCTTACCAAGCACAAAATCTTAACATACTCTTCAAAAACATACTTACTGCCCAAATAAGATATCTGAAGAAAACAAAATACTTTTACTTCTTAGAAAATAGAGCTTTGTAACTTACACTTTGAAACATACCCGAATAAAAAATTCAGTTTCAGCCTTAAATGACCCCCTGGGGGTTGATATGCTCTTAACACAATCCATTGTACTTAATGAAAGGATGAAAGAATGTTGGTCCCATTGAGTCACCAGAATGAGCATTCATGTTAGCATATGAAATGAATGATCTCTATGTAAATTTCAAATAATACTATGCTAAAGCTGACTTAAGTGATGCAATTATTTTCTGATGTTTCAGATTACAGCAGTGAAAAATGATGAAATTGCTGCTGTAGTGGGAGGATTGGTTGATGCTGAAGCTATGATGGCACTGAAAGATTTCCTTAACAGGTTAGGTAGTGAAGCTTTATGCACTGAAGAGATCTTCCCTATGTCTGGAGCAGGGTAGGTGATATTTTTATCTAATTCTGTGAAGGAAAAAAGAATCCTTCAACTTAGTTTATGAGAAATTTAGTTGTGTATGTAGATAACTTTTTGTGTCAATCTTGAAATTAAAGAAAACCAACACACTTACTTGTAAAGTTGACCAAATCCACTCCATTTACACATCTTAAAAGAATTGAGTTTATATAATTTATTGGAAACATTTCTTGAAAAATATTATAAGCAACACTTTATCAGTAAAATCAAATAATGTAATAATAAAGCCAGTCTTTTCATCTGAATAGGTTCAAATCTCTCCTGGCCATTTGAATTTACACATTCTGAGAACTAACCTATAGAATCTTGATGGGATTTCTCTTCCAGACAATCCAGTTATTCTCCAGTTTCCTAAAAAAAACTCTGGCACCAAATAGTAATTTGACAAAAACATTTCTAAAAACATGAACTTTTTTCTTATTTTAAAGTTTTGTAATGTTAAGAATGATGGATATGTGTTGTGGTCCAATGGATATCAGCTCAGAATGAGAAATCGGAAATCAGTTTGAATTCCAGTTGAACTCATTGCATTCACTTATGTGCAAATACCATTGGAAAAGGTATTAATCCATCACTTCTCTCTCCAGCTATGGGTTGAATCGCAGGAAAGATTTGGTTCTATAGGCTTGGTTTGCAATCAGTCAACTGAAGAAAGAAATAGCAACCTTCTAAGGGAAAATCTTCTGTCTAGTCAGTCATGTCTCTTGAAACATGATCGCCCAGTCCTGTATAATGTATTGCACTTAACTGACTGAATGTTAAGAAACTCTTAACAAAAAAAAATTTCAGATTTCTTATAGCCTGTCTTAGACATTATCAGTTTCATGTAGACAATGTCATCAGTGTAGATGCATTTTTCAGTCTAAGTAAATGATGGATTATACTGGTAAAATGGGTTGATTCCAGATTTAAATCTTCAGTTCACCTTTTGCCAATTATTTTATTTCTCAAATTTGATTTGTTTTTTTTTTGTTTTTTTGTCTTTTGTTGTTTTTTCTTTTGTTTCTTTGTTTTCTTTTTACATCATTTGATTTTCCATTTTGTTCCATGACGTCTGTTGTACCAGATAATCAAATAATTTTTTCAGCTATCATTCTTAGACATCCCCATTCTTACAATCTAGTAGCATTATTGTTGGGCAGAGTTTAAACTTTGAACTGGCAAAAAAATGATGTCAAACAACATTTTTTTTTCTCTTGCATCACTATGCTCTGGTAAAGTTTGTTTTAAAAAGTTATGATTTAGATTTTTAATAACAAAAAAAATGTTATACACTATTTAGTTGTTAAATTGTTTATTTAAAAGATACATTTTATATTTACAAGATTATAAAAATAAGTGACCCAAATACAATGCAATATTTATCATTCCATAATTTCATTAATTTATTCACATGAAAAAAAAGTTCAGTATTGTAAAGTCACCATATGAGATATTGTAAATTACTTTATCTTTTTTGTTAGGTTAGTTAAGCACTTTGATTTTATATTTTTTTTAGTGTTACTTTTGATGTAGAAATTTATATTGTGAGGTATGCCTGTAACTACAAGCCATAATTGCAAGTCACAGGGGAATGAGTGACTATCAGTTCTAACTTCAATGGTAGACTCGTTCAGTATCATTAAGGAATGAGTCTGCCATTGTTGAAAATCATATAGCATGACAAGTCAAACAGAAACATACAAGATGCCTCTACAAATCTTATATCAATTAAAATTTTCTGACATGGCAGCTGAAGAAGAATCTGAAAAAGACATTTATAGAAAATAACCTAGAATGAATACCACTCATATATCACCAGTTTCTTCCAGGTCTAGAATTGACAGTTAAAGCCCATTTTATTGTATGTTATTTCTCCCTCAGACAGTTACACGTTTCTCTTTCACATTGCTTCCTGAAGAAACAACACAGCTAATAATATTTGTTCTATCTGGCAGCTCCCCCTTCCACATTGGATGTCTGCTCTTTCTGCAAGGAAAGTATTCTAACTCTTATGGTGCCCTCATATGAGGAGTGGACACTTCCTCTTACCATATATAATTACCTGCCTGACTTCTAGAAGGCAGTTAACGACAGTTAAAGACAGCTAGTATGCAGTTAAAGCCAGCTACTAGTCAGGCAATACACAGCGTAACCATTCGGATTTGCTTATTTCTAGTTACTTATTACTAACACTTACATTGTGCATATGTTCTTGTTATACTAATACACTGTTTTGAACCTACCTTCTGTGTTCCATGTCTTACTTCCGAACAAACTGATCACTACAACTTTGCGGCAAATACTTAGCAATTTGGAGAATGAACCAAATATAACTCTTCAGCAAATTGCCGAAGAATGCCAAATGTACATCAGTATAAAGCAGGATTCTAAAAACATTGAGGAATCGGTATTACTCATGTAAAAATAGTATGCTGCAAATAGAAACAAAGTCTCTGAAAAACTAACGAAGTAAAGAAAAAGCAAAATAAATTACCTCCGAACCCATGTTACGGATGTGGGGGCCATACATTGGTACAAAGATTTTTTCAGAAACAAAAAATGCTATACATGTAACCGAGTCAGACACACAAGTTTGTGTTGCCAATCTAATAATAAAGCCAAAACAAATAGCTGCATAAAAAATACAAGATCAGATGATCAAGATGGTGCTAATACCAGAAAATTTGTGCACGTAAAAATGTTCACTAAAAGTGTTGAATTTCAATTAGACTCAGGTTCTGACTTGACTATAATTAACTTGCAGACATAGAAAAAATTGGGCAAGCCAACCATGATCAAATCTAGCAAGATCTATAACTGGAGAAAAAATTAAATTTGAGGGAGAATTAATAGTCAACGCAACTTTAAATGGTAAGACTTGAAAATAAAATTGTCTGTCATGAAAAATACAAACAACCTATTTGATACTGATTTGATGACACAATTCCAAAGTTTGAATGCCGAAGCTGATAAACTAAAAAAAGAATTAAAGGAAGCCTATCCAGAAATTTTTTCTGGTGGTTTAGGCAGATGTACAAAAGTGAAGGCTAACATTGAATTAAAAGACGACATTCAGCCAGTATTTAAAAAGAGAAATGTACCTTTTGCCTCATTAGAACAAATTAACGAGGAACTTGATAGATTAGGAAAGACTGGTGTTCTATCAAAAATAGAGTATAGTGAATGGGCTGCACTAGCAGTCTATTTAAAAAAAGAAATCCAGACATATGCGTTTGCACTGATTTTTGACAGAACTGAATGCTGTTCTTGAAGAAATATCACTACCCTCTTCCTAGTCTCTAAGACATTTTTGCAAAGCTTAATGGGGTGGAAATTTTTCTTGGAAATTGACCTTAGTGACGCTTATTTACAAATTCCTGTTGAAGAGGTGAGTTCGAAGTTATTGTGTGTGTATATATATATATTCAAATGTTTACCATTTGGAGTCAAGGTAGTGCCAGCAATATTTCAACAAGTCATGAATACCATGCTGGGCGGACTTGATTTCACTGTCGC
This sequence comes from Ascarosepion bandense, assembly GCA_037127315.1. Lineage (NCBI taxonomy): Eukaryota > Metazoa > Mollusca > Cephalopoda > Sepiida > Sepiidae > Ascarosepion > Ascarosepion bandense. The sequence continues at coordinate 6,893,770 of JBBBDQ010000894.1, read as the reverse complement.
TTATTTAGATGATATTCTCATGAAAAGCCAAAGCATAGCCGAACATAAGGATCCTGTGCACAAAGCCTTTGATAAAATTCAAGAGTACAGTTTCAAAATTAAAGAGACCAAATGTGATTTTTTTTTTTTTTTTTTTTTTTCATGGAAAAATTCAAATACCTAGGATATATAATTGACAATGGTAGAAGACCGAATCCTGAATGGGCTACCGCAATTAAAAACATGCCAGTGCCTAATAACATTGTTTCTTTACAGAGCTTCCTAGGTCAAGCAAACTATTACCAGGTATTCATACCAAATAGGCATGATTTGCATGCTTTCCTTAATGAATTATGAAGGGAAAAACCAGCCATGGATTTGGACAGCAGAATGCCAGCAGGCATTTGAAAAAAATAAAGAAAACTAACATCAGACTTGTTTCTGACTCATTACAACCTGAATTTGGAAATCATTGTTGCCCGTGACACGAGTTCATATTTAATAGGGTCATGCATTCTTTACAAAATGACTGATGGAATGGTAAAACCAATAGCATACACTTCAAGAGCTTTGCTTCCTGCAGAAAAAATTATTTGCAGATTGAAAAAGAAGCACTAAGGATTATATTAGCAGTCACAAAGTTCCACCACTATATTTATGGTCGACAATTCACTCTACAGACAGACCACAAGCCATTAGTTACCATTTTTGGCCCAAAGAAAGGTCTGCCTACACACACAGCAACAGACTTCAAAAACGGGGTACAATACTGTTGAATTATAATTTCAAAATGGAGTACGTGTCAACAAAAAAATTTGACCATGCGGATGGATTGTCAAGACTAATTCTAAAGTACAAGGAACCACTGGAAGATACAGTGCTTGCTTCCCTTCAGTCTGAGAGAGAATTAAAAATTACCCTTTGGAATATGGTAAGTGAACTTCCAGTGGCACTGGAACAAATAAAACAAGAGGCTCGCCATAATGAGTATATTAAAGAAATAAAAGCAAATTACTGAAAAGGACCAGCGAACTACAGATTTTTTTTTTCTACATACGATGAGGTATTACTATACAGGGAACGCATTGTGATTCCGTTAACACTACAGAAACGCATTTTGAAAGATTTTCATGCTAACCATCCAGGGAGTACTAATATGAAAAGTTTGATGCGTAGCTATGTCTTTTTTTTTTTTTTTTTTTTTTTTTTTAATCATATCACCCCGAGCAAGGTGGTAACACCACTGATGTGCAGGAAGCTACGTAAGAGTGAAAAGATTGGAAAAGAGAAAGCCGGAACCACATCCTAAACAGGGAACAAGGGATGAGCCTCTTCACCTGTTCAATAGATGTGGGTGGAGTGTGAACCAGGCGATAGTTTAGTCTATCTACTCCAATTGAAAAAAAAAAAAGTGAAAAGATTGGAAAAAAGAAAGCCAGAAACCATATCCTAAACATTTCTGAAGAATTAATAAATCTTTTTTAATGCAATGTTATTTCTTATTACTCTAAAGCAGTGGTTCCCAAACTTTTTTCCTACACTCAGTTCAACCAACCAGATTTCCCCCTACACCCAGTTCAAACAACCAGATTTCCCCCTTCATATGTATGAGAGAAAGAGCAGTTAAAACACACTGAGACTATTTACTAATTTATTTTTCAAATGTACAAATATACTGATAAACTTAGTTACAGAGTAAAGTAGATAGAGAGCAGTTAGTAACAACTAAGCATAGTCATAAAGAGCGGTTAGTAACAAATAAAAGGACTTTTGTTTGCTCTTCTACTTCAGAATTAAATTTGTGAGAAGGGTGATGCTGCTTTTCTCTCTCTCTCTCTCTCAGACATGAGAAAATCCATCTGATATTTGTTTCTTTAGTAGATAGTGTAATTATTTCCCCACCTCGTAGCTTCAAATTTACCCCCAGAGGGAAATTTCACCCAGTTTGGGAATTGCTGCTCTAAAGGCTTCTATTGGGGATAAATGTGTTTGAGTAGACTTTGTTTTCATTAAAAACAAAGAAAAGAATGCTGGACAATTTCCCCACACATGAAGAGAAAACTGGAGGCAACAGAAATATGGTTATATAGAAGGATACTGAGAACTCCATAAATACATCAAGCAACAAGTAATTTTCTTAAAGAAAATGTCAACAAAAGAAAGAAAAAAAAAATAAAACACTTAGAATCAGGAATAGACAACTGAAATTTCTTGCACACATAATTAAATACTGGAGTGGGGAGAAAGGAAAACCTAAACCTCACAAGGCTTATCGAGAGAGGAAGACAACAAGTTTTTGTGAATGAATGATGGAACAAAAGATTGGAACCTTAGAAAATAGAGAAAAAACTGCTAAGGGCCACAATGGATAGGAAGTTATGGAGTCATGATCCCCATATCCCGAAGAGATGCAGTTCATATAAGAATTACATCTACCTGCATTTGAGTAGATGTTATTCACATGTTATTGTTGAGGGAACAAGGGACGAAAGAAGAGAGATACCCCCTCCCCAACAAAAAAAATAAAAAATAAAAAACAGGCATCTGTTCAAACACCTTATCCACAAAAATAATGTTTAGAGTAAAGCGATGGAATATATGCAAACCAGTTGGATTTTGAAATTGTTTTTTCTCCTTGATATTTAGGTGAGCATTATCAAAACATAACTAAAAAGAATCTAAGGAAAACTTGTTACCATGGCAATCCTACTACTTAAAAATGCTGTTGGCAGTTTGAAAAATTTTGACAATGAAAATTAAAAAATATAGTCATAAATGTATCAATGATATTCGTACATAGGTAATGTTTAAATAAAATTTAACTATAATGATTTGACATAGGAAAATAAAAGCAAATTGGAAAAGCAGGTTGGAAAAGTATGGACAGTGATATAGAAAATGCTGTCAAATCATGTAAAGGCTGTGCCTTAGCAGCCAAGGCACCTACTATTATATTCAAGCCCTGGCCAAAAATGGACCTATCTTGATCTAGAATTCACACTGATTTTGCGGGACCACTAGAAGGATATTACTACCTCATTGTAGTCAAATTTCTCAAAGTGACCCAATGTATACAGATGTAAAAACCCAACTACAGAAATTGTTATAAAATTTCTCCACGAGCTGTTTGCTAGATTCAGAATAATAGACACCCTAGTATCTGATAATGGAACTCAGTTTACATCTGAAGAACTTAGAGAATTTTATGAAATTTATCTGATTAATCACATCACCACAATTCCGTATCATCCTAGATCAAATGGACTTGTAAATACCTTGAGAGTTTTGAAAAAAGCTAGTGCTACACAAATTGAAAAAGCTCTTCAACAATTCCTGCAAGTATACAAGATTACAAGACACCAGCTTCACAATCTCCAGTCGAAGTGATGTTCACACGTTGTATATGATCTGTTTATGACAAACTACTGCTGAATCAAATGAAGCCAAAAAGAACAAACATCATACCTGCAAGACATAACCCAAGAGAAAAAGTCCTTTTCAAAATGTTTAAAAACAACAAATCTTTTTGAGAGATAGGTATGATAAAAAAAGAATTGGGAATATGATTTATAAAGGGTCCACAATTCATACACAAGATAATCAATCCACTTAGGAAAGGCCTAACTGATGAGGTTGATAATGGGTTTCCTGAGGAAACAGCACTGGATAAATTATACGACAATTTTAATATTCCAACCCCTCTAACAGCCCTCGAAATACGCCATTCAAAAAGGAAAAGAAAAGCAACGGAGTTAATAGTGGTCAATCAAAAGTGGAAAAGATATTAAGATCACAAACAGTTAAAAGTTGTCAAAAGTGTCTACTGTGAACTTGAAAAAAAAAATTTTTTTCTCTAGACTCCTGCAGGGTTGAGATTTTAGGAGGGTAGAGGGTGTTATGGTGCCCTCCTACGAGGAATGGACTCTTCCTATTACTGTATATAATTACCTGCATGACTTCCAGGAGGCAGTTAAGAACAGCTAGTATGCAGTTAATTCCAGCTGAATTCATTGCATTCATTTACGCGCAAATAACCTTGGGAAAGGTATTAATCCGCCTATTCCTTCCAGTTATGGATTAAATAACAGGACAGATTGGGTTCTATAGCCTTGGTCAGCAACCAGTCTGCCACAGAAAGCAATGGCAACCTACTGCGGGATAATCTTCTGCCCAGTCAGTCATGTCTCTTCATCGAGACATGATTGCTCAAGCGTGTATCACATATGGCACTTAACTGACTGACTGACTAGTCAGACAATATGCAGCGTAACTGTACCGTTCGGACTTACTTATTGCTAACACTTTGTACATATGTTCTTGTTATGCTAATATACTGTTTTGAACCCGCCTTCTGTGTTCTGTGTCTTACTTCTGGACAAACCAGTCATTACAACTTTGCAGTAAAGTTTCGCCACAACTCCACAATAAATTGGCGATGAAGATTTGTGTTAAGAGTTGCCACACCAAAGAAAATTCACAACACTATTTTTACTTACCTGATAGTTTCATCAGTTCATACTTTGCATTCTACAGTCACTGCCAAAACTCACAACACAGGAACAGCTGGGGCATGTATTGTCTCCAACACACACATTTATTAATTTGTTGTGACCTATGCACACCTAAGTTAAAAAAAATTCTGAACACAATAGATCTGTTATCCTGCAAACACTTGAAAACATTCAGTTGAAGAACCAACATTTCCAAACATCTGATGAAATAGTCTCCTTGCCTTTTTGCAAATTTTATGATAAAATTGCATGCTACAAGTGCATTGTATTATTCAGCACTCATTTTGAAATGAGCTAACAACATAAATCCATGGAACTCAAAACTCATTCAAATATTTTAAATAAAAAATTTTTGAAATTTTATGGGACATTTTTTCAAATTAAATCAATATAAATATTGTAATAATAGAAGACAAAATAAATCATTATTTTCAGTTTTTAAAAAAGCTTATCTAATAAATCTGCTAAAAAATAGATGTCTGTAATTTTCAAGAAGTTCATAAAAGACAATACTCCTTGTTACTCTAATTTTTACATTTTGCTATAATGTCTGTAGTTCAATATTGTTGCAAGCCAGTGTATTCCACTCTTGTTGAAATTATGTGTTTGGTTCTTATTCCCATGAAACTAATAAATAGATGAACTTTTGATATTTGAGTTCTGTTTTAGAATACCAAAAGCAAAGATTGTTTTTTGTTCTTTTTGTTTTTCTAACTCCTCAAAGAAAAAGATCCTTTTCTTTGCAATTTGATTTATTTATTTCTTGTTTTATTGCATACAAGTTTCTTTTTTTTGTTTTTTTTTTTGTTTTGTAGAACAGATCTTCGCTCAAACTATTTGTTGAATACTAAAATAGCTGGTGTTGAAGAAGCAGATTTAGTGCTTTTAGTAGGAACCAATCCACGTTATGAAGCTCCTTTATTCAATGCCAGACTTAGGAAATGGTAATTTGATTTGCTTTGAATCTTTGATTTCAACTAAAATTTCCTTACAGAAATTTTCTTCATCATCATATGCATTAACTCTTTAACTTACATTGGGATGTATTTTGAAATATCATTTTTTGTTTTTCTATGGATTAAAATATATTGATATATTTATCTTTCCCAAGGTAATATACCTCATGTAGATTTATTAAGGGAATAGAAGGTTGCTGAGAGATGAAGAAAAATTCAAAGATAAAATATCTGAGATTATAAATGAAATAAAAAAATTGAAGTTCTATTCATATGCATTAGTGAAGTGTAAACGTTTTTTTTCATGTGTGTATTGTCATGGATGTGTGTTGTGGATATCGACTTGGAATGACAAATCAAAGTACCCAGTTCGAATTCCAGTTGAATTCCTTGCATTCATTTACTCACAAATACCCTTGGCAAAGATATTAATCGGTTTTTCCTTCAGTTATGGGTTAAATAAAAGGACAAATTGGGTTCTATAGCCTTGGCTGGCAACCAGTCTACCACAGAAAGCAATGGCAACCTACTATGGGATAATCTTCTGCCCAGTCGGTCATGTCTCTTTCGAGACATCATCCCCCAAAGCATGTATCATGTATTGCACTTAACTGACTGAATTTGTTAAATAGCTTTAGGATGTGAACCAATACTTCTCACTTTCATTTTAAGCAAGGTTCTGTTATCTCAAATATAATTCATTGATTAATTTTCTCTGCTACTGCTTAATGTTGTGAAACTAATTTTTCCCTTGCAGCTGGATTCACAATGACCTTGAAATCGCACTTGTGGGATCACCAGTGGATCTTACCTATGAATATGAAGTAAGTTTAGTTCAGTTTTAGAAAATGTCTAATTTTTTTTTTTTCCTACAATTATCAGTTTTTTAAATAAATTTATACAGGAACAAAACTGAAATCTGCAAATAAAGTTGGTTTACAATTATGACCAAAGACAATTGCTTTTATTTTTATTTTTTGCTTTTTTATTACAAATAAATCTTGATTAAATTATTTTTATTTATTTTCTTTAAAAAAAACAAAAACTCAATTCTAGTTTCTTCAACATTTTGAATTTGTATTTTCACTAATTCTATTTTAAAATTGATTAGAAATTTGAAAACTGAAGAATATTGTTTGCATTTTTCCTTTTAGCATCTTGGAAACTCACCACTTGTTTTACAAGAAATTGCCAATGGAACCCACCCTTTTGCAGAAGTAAGATATTTTGAAATTCTTTACTATAATAGGATTATTTTTCTAAAACAACTTGACTAATATATTTTGTCCTCATTGAAAATGTTAAGTTTTATAAAAGGATAATATATATTAATAATTCATGTGATATTTTCTATATACGTGTGAAAGTATGCGTAATACCTTACCTTCGTTGGCCAGATGAAGTAACACAGTTGTAGGTTCTAAGACAGAACCACCGAAACTGTGTTACCTCCCCTGTTTGGCAAAAAAAGTAGTTTTAACTCAAATTGTCTTGAACTTTTACTTCTGAAGTCATTGGAAGTCACAAAACAGATTTTTAAAAAATAATAATAATAATTCAGTCCTAGAAAATAATTTATGGTTTAGGATTTTAATACTATTGAAGGGAAACAACCCTTCAACAAAATTTATTCTTGCCATTAAAATGTCATTTTGCCATCCTTATTTTTGTTTTGAATTCTATTTTCTAGACACTAAAATTGGCCAAGAAACCTGTTGTCATAATTGGTAGTGCAACACTTCAGAGGGAGGATGGTGCAGCTATTCATGCTGCGGTCTCAGCCATTGCTCAGAATGCTCGTATTTTATCAGAGTGTGGAAATGACTGGAAAGTTCTTAGTGTTCTGCACAGGGTAAGTAAAGCTTCATTTTAAATTTTGAAAGTTACTATGTCAGTTTTCTAGATTGACTTTAAAGTTGAAAAGATGTGGTGAAACCCTTCAAATTTTATTTATTCTGCAAAATTAAATCAGATGTTGGATGACTCTCACAATCACTTAATCATGTAGCATATTGTAGACAGGCTGAATGTTTGACATGTACACATGTAGATTAAGGAAATGAAGAAAAGCTATTAAATACTTTAAAAAGAAGAATATATAGTTAATAAAGATCAGAATTTAAGTACCATATTAATAGTTGAAAATGTTTCAACTTTTTTTAGTTATTAATTTCGTTTGTTACAAGGTCATTTCAAGGTAAAGGAAACCTTCACTTCATCTTGCGAGCCAGAATTTTTTCTTTTTTAATACCAATGTGCATACATGCAATAACACTCAGTTTTTACTCATTTTAGGAATAGGGATTTCACACAGTTTAATTTTAAATAGTTGCTGTGTGTAAGAGAAATTTTACAATGCAAAATATGGTACTTATATGAAATGAAAGTTTTTTTCTGAAACACAGTAACATTTGTTCTACTATTGACTTAAGCAAATTTTTCTTTTCCTGCATTACAGGTGGCAAACCAAGTAGCTGCACTTGATCTTGGCTACAAAGCTGGTGTGTCATACATTAGGGAAAATAAGCCTAAAGTACTTTTCATGCTGGGAGCTGATGAAGGTGCCATAACTAAAAGTGATATTCCTTCTGATTGTTTTGTTATTTATCAAGGTTAGTTCATATTGATCATACATGAAAATTCATTATTTGAATTGAAAGGGAACAAAAAATAATTTTGGTTTATTAAGTAAATTAGACATTTTTTTTTTTTTTTTTTTTTTTTTTCCATTATATAATATTTTCAAGTAATAATTTGATTTCATTATTTTCAATCTCAACTGGAGCATTCTATAAGAAATCTCCAGCTTGAAATTTTGCAAGCCTTTTTTGATATATTGGATTATTCACAACACCCGTCTTCAGATGCCTAAAAGGCTGTTTATTTCATCCATTTACAGTATTATAATCATTAAACAAATCTTTTAAAAGTTTCTAAAAACAAAATGCATGCTAATATGATAGTTTTGACAAAACCATGAAAAACTGTCCTTTTGAATTAAGTTTATTCAAACTATTGTCATATGATGAGTAATAATGAAATTTAGAATGTTTGGCTAACCCACTGTTGATATTTTCTATTTTTCTTCAGTTGTAATGAGAACAGTAGATACAGAATAAGCCTCAATTTTACGATAAAAAAAATCAACGGATTTTTAGTTAAAAAAATTATTAATGAAAAAAAATGCTTCAAACAATGTTTGATTATTTAATAATTTATTTATTTTTGTTAAAGCAAATGAATTTTGAATTTTTATTATTAATGAATATTCATTTTTATTTTAGGTCATCATGGTGATTCTGGAGCTCAGATGGCTGATGTTATATTCCCAGGTGCTGCCTACACAGAGAAAGATGCCACTTATGTGAACACTGAAGGCAGAGCTCAACAAACCCGACTTGCTGTCACACCTCCAGGGATGGCACGACAAGATTGGAAAATTATACGAGCACTATCAGAAGTAATTTTTATTTTCTGTCTTGCTCATGATAAAATATACCTTGATTTATTATGAGTTTATATAGTGTTTTCTCTGTGCTATGATTATATAAAAGTTGTCAGTGTGTTATAATAAACCTGTTCAGTACTGTTTATTTGATCCCTACATGAATATATCCCCACACACACAACCAAATCTAACATGAAAAACTGTAACCTATAAAACACTAGACTCTGTTCAATTTGCTCCCTTGAATAATGTTCTCTATATTCTCATTTGTTTGCACTTGGAAAAACCATAAACCAAATTGTATTTGTTTGAAGTGTAGTTTGGATGTATCTCTTACATTAAAAGTAAACAGAAAAACTTAACATTTCTTTTAATAATATTTGCTTTTTTGCTTTATTGCAGATATGTGGTATTGGACTTCCCTATGATAAACTTAGTGAACTTAGGCACCGTCTTTATGAAGTTTCTCCAAATTTGGTTTGTTATGGAGAAGCTGAAGATGCCAACTTCTTCAAAGAAGCTCATGAACTTTCAAGTGTGAGTGAAAATCAATTTTTTCTTATTCTTACAGTTTTTTCTTTACTTGTTTCTCAATTGTCAAGTATTCTTCATATTGTCATGTTGAATAATGTTCACCCCACCCCAGCAGTACCAGTAATGTAAATGCAATTATAACATCTGTATTAATTATGAATTTAGAATCAGACATTATTTTTTCCAATATTAGTTTTGCTGAGGTTTATTCTCAATATCATTAGCTTTTTAAAAAACAAACCTCCATTGTTTACAGATACAAAATAAATTTGTGATTTGTTTTCTTTTGAATTTCAGTTAGTCAAATCAGAGCTGTTAGATAAGCCTCTGAAACCACACCAGACTCAGCTCAGTGAGTTCTACATGACCAATTCTGTAACTCGTGCCTCCCAAACTATGGCCAAATGTGTTAAAGCCACTTCAGAATCCACTGCATAACAATATCTACAGACATTAAATGTAATAAAGATCAATTGGTTGTACCAATTTTCTTTTTTTTTTTTTTTTTTTTTTTTACACAAAGGATTGTCATAGAACTAGATCTTAGATCAAAATAAGTCTTTGTTACTGGTTTTCTGTTTTCTGAATTAAAGAAATAAGCACAATTACAAAACTCAGTTTTATTTTTCAATTTTTACCATTATTAATATTGTGAATTTGACTGATACATTTATTAATTGCAAAAGGTTTTGCTTCCATTCGAACTCAAACCGGATATGACCAGTCCCTCTCCTCCTCCTTAAAATTTTAATTTCTGCTTAAAATAATTTGATTTCAATATTCATCAAATTTGTAATGATCTTATTCTTATGCAAGTACTGAAGAGAGAGAAATCTATTAATTACTTTTAAGCCAGAATTATGCTACAATCATTGACACAGTAATCATGACATTTGGAAAATAAAATTCTGTGTATATTTGTGAAGATAATTTTATTCCAGGTAACTTATTTAATCTTTTAACATAAAAAGATATCTTAATTTATTGGAAATAAGATTATAAAAAATGAATCCCTAAAATGTAGAGAAATATAAAAAAATGTTAGAAGTGAATATATCTTTCATCCTTAATTTGCCTGCCATGTTTGACTCTGTCATTCTGTTTAATCTACCAGTTTTGTCAGAAATAGATTTGTTTTCACAAAAATGAAGTTGGTACTTTTCATAGCTTATACAGTTTTTGTATGACACTTGAGGAATTTCCCTTCTGAATTTAAATTCTGCAAACTACCCAAGTCTTGTTTGTAATGGCATCCTCAGGGATTTCAGGAAAATGTAAGTTGATATTTCAAAGATGTTGCTAAGCCTTGAACAGCACAAGACTGAAAGTTTTTAAACAGTTACAGATTAGATTAGATTAGATTAGATCCAATACTTTATTCACTTTTTCTACAGGTCCTTAAACACAAGAAAAAGCTATTAAGGAGAGAGAAAAATAGAAGAACAGGGATTAAGAAGACCAAACAACAATTCCCCACTAAGAGAAGACACTATTAATATAGAACTAAATTTACATTTAGTAAACTGTAAAATGATGAGACGTTCCCACCATTCTGGTACTTAATGTCAGCGGAAAATGTTAGATGAGAAGGTAAAATAAGTCACTCTCTTGGAGGTTAGCATCAACCATAATGATGGAGGGCAAAAAATAGGTTCTCCCAGATGATTGAAGTTTTGTTTTAGCGATGTTAAGTCATTCTTCTGTTCAGTTAAGTCATTTATATAACTTATTTATAAATGGAACTTTGTGTGTCCATTACCTATAGACTCCGAAACGGCTGAACCGATTTTCTTGAAATTTTACACAGTTGTACTATAAGCGTCTGCGAGTGTTCTTAGCGAGGTTTTGTGTTGATAAATATAAAAATAAATATCGATTATTGAAAAAATCAGGTTATAGGAGTGGTCCGATTTTAATCAAATTTGATACACTCATAGACAAAGGCATAAGAAACGATATTCAGAAGTTTCAAAGTTGCAGTTCTTACAATAGTGCAGAAAATCGATTATTTTTATATATATATATATATATATATATATATATATATATATATATAAATCGATACCAGGAAATCAAAATTTGACTTACATTCATTCATTTTTCTTTCAGTCTACGGTTTCGCTTTAACTGGAAACTTTTTAGTCTTTCGTGCCAACGTCCAAAGAGTCTGAGCTCCAGAACCATGGATTAGCTTTAAAGCTTTCATTACACCCAAGCAATGCCGGGCTATACTGCTAGTATATATATATATATATATATATATATATATAATCAGCTGCCAATTTGACCTCATTGAACCAGTCAGACTTACAAATAAGACATGAGTAAATAGTTGTTTTGTCAACATAAATGGCAAGTTGAGAACATGGCATCAGGAAGGTCATTGATGAAAATTAAGAACAATGTAGGTCCAAGGATAGAGCTCTGCATTAATACAAAGGGATCTAGAAGAGTGGCCATTCAAGATAGCATTCATTTCGTCATTTGTTAAGACTGAATCAGTTCAAAATTAATTCAGAAATACCATAACCTTTCAACTTGGGAAGAAGACCATTCAATCAAATGCCTTCAAGATATCCCAAGCAACAGTCTGAACTTCACCATCCTTAAACTTTTTCAGCAATAATTATTAATACATCATTAGTTGACCTAGAGAAGTGAAAGTCATATTGCTTATCTGAAAAATGACCCTGTTAGGTGAGATGCTTAACCACTTCAGAGTTGCTTAGAGGATATCTAGTATTTTGCCAAAAAGTGGCAGAAGTGATAGTAAGATCAAAAGGGTCACCTAAATTAATAAAAACTGGAACAACAGCAGAGAATTTGCAAGAAGCAGCAAGGCATTTACAGTAGTGTTTAGTGAGAACAAGACAGTTCAGGAGCACATTAAGGACTATTGCAAAGATACCATCAAGTTCACATACTTTGTAGAAATGATAGCAGAAACCATAGACATATCACTCTTTTTAGTGGAAAGTGTGGTAATGATATTCTAGATGAGTCAAGAGTACAATTTGAAGAGAATTTACAAGCAATTTAAATATTATTTAACACACCATTACAGAGCCACCAGTAGTTATGAGAACCAAACTTATTAAAGATTATATCAAACAAAAATTTATTTTTTTCATGTGAGTCCACCCAGAAACAAGATTGTGATTTCCACCTGGTATTTCTAAGGTACAAATCTATCAATGCCAGCAAATCCCAAGAAGAAACTGGAGTGGCACAATTCTCAATAAGGTTAAGAATATCAATCCAAGAAGTGTCTTGAAGAAAAGTCACAAAATGGATCCCAATAGTAACAGAAGTATTGTGAATAGGAGTTTCCTTTCTAAAAGATGACTCAAAAGAAATATCAACAGATATTACAGTGTCATCCATATTGCTAAGAGGACAAAGTTGTGATGTTCAACAAGAACTACAAGACAAGGTAAAGAAGAATATTGATCAGGTTTATTAAGGAAGTGAATAGGGAAATTCATAAAAACAATAAAAAAAAAATAGTATGAATACCTGCAAAATCAGTAACATTAGAATGCTTAAGTAATTAAAATTATCAAACATGAAAAGTTTTGCTGATGAATGTTTAAAGAGAGCCATTTCTTTAATGCCAGTAATTTTGTCTGATATCTGATCCCAAATATAAGATCCAATATTGATGTCCCAAACTACTCAAGTTTAGACAGATAAAAAAAAAACATTTTTTAAATTGTAACTGTTCAATTTAAAATTAGTGTAGTCAAAAAGATTTTGCAGGGATGATGCCTGGCTGAGGAGTGTTTTCATAGGTCAGAAAATTGGTTTTATTTTCAATGAAGAACCGATCATACACTTTTTGTTTATAATTCTATCATGTCAGGTTTATTAATCTTTTTATATTGTCAAATGTCTGACTTTGTAGATTTTGTCTTCTTTATTGATCAAATGTTTATGCCAAAAATGTGTCCTAACCCATTAACTCCCTAAATTTTTGTGTATGTGACTGACTGAGAGAAAGAGAATGTTTTTCATTTTAATCATTTCACCCAAATCAAGGCAATAAAGCCACTAACATGCAAGGGGTTACTGTGTGTTATAGAATATGAGAAAAAACTATTAGAGAGAACTTATTCAAGGTCCTATTTTACAAAAGATAGCATTCCCAGAACTGCATGCATGTAGTTCCAGATTGTAGCGCATCTATAAGGAAGTACTATAAACAAGCTTGAAATTCAACGTATGTCATTTTGCTGAAGTGTAAGCAACTTTGTTCTTCATAGCGTTAAACGTTGGATTTCATGCCAAAGAAAGTGTATTTGTGAGGAATTTTACTGTACTACTTTATTTTAAAAAAATCTGCAGCTGAAGCACAGAATTCTTGTTGTGACTTATGGAAACAATATGCAGAGATTGGTTTAGGTGCTTCAAAAACAATAATTTTGATGTTGAAGATAAAGAATGCTCTGCAGCACCAAAAAAGTTTGAAGACGAAGATTTGAAGGCATTATTTCATGAAGACTCATGTGCGGCGCAAGCTGAGCTTGCAAAATAATTAGGAGTTGATCACACAACTGCTTCAAATGTAACACTGTAAGTGTTCCTTATGCATACATGTTAAACAGATATTGACGGACTCTGGATTCAAACCCAGGGATAGATATTTGGAAAATATGTGTATATATTTTTTTTTTTTGTTCCCAGAAAAATCAACTGTTTTTCTTTTCTTAAGAGTGTCCGAAAGAGAGAGGAAGAGGGAAATAAACACCGAGGTGGCCAAGAGAGGCGAAACACATGGGATTGGTGTGTGACATGTTAATAATTTAATGGTGTCTGGATGATCTGGCAAGGGGAAGGAACCCTGGTTCTTTCATTCTGTTGCTCTCCCCTTCACTCTCTCATAGAGGGAAAGAGAGAAACAAACGACAACTGGTAAAATTAACTTTAGATTTTTGAAGAGGGTCACCCACAAAGAATGCAATTGTAATTAATACTGACAGGTGAACGGGTAAGGTCAGCAAACTGGAGCTGACATGGCAGAAAAATATGGGCAATTCAGTTGAAGCAGATAAATGAAGTTGACATTATATTTTAACGGAAAGACAGCCCAACATCTTCCCCACCTGTGCCATATTGAAATGATTTCAACAAAAACAATGGATTTGAAATCGAAGGAGAACAGAGAGGAGATCCAAGTCATTGGCATCGGCAGTGCCGACGAAAAACGCATGAAATGAAAAACTTGGAAAAATCTCTGTCTCCCACACGCTAGTGGCATGAACATCACTGAAGAGAACAGAGAACGTCAGAAAGACGAGACAGTTGAAGAATGCATGAAGTGAAAGACAAGAAAACTCTCTCTCTCTTCCACACACTAATAACAGCAACAGCAGCAGTAGTTGTGGACTTTGAAAAAGTTGGAATGTATTCTATTTTTAGTTCTTACTTTTTATATTTTTTTTTATTTTTACTATTCTTTCTGTCTCAATGTACAGAGAATTACAATATATTCATTAGTCCACATAGACTGACCTTCATTTCTACCTTGCTTTTTTTCTTGTTCTTTCCTATCTCCCTTTACTTCTGCGTGTGCACCTGACCACCTCTTGTTTTCAGGCATTGAGAAAAGTAGCACAAAGATTCTACCACCTCTTTTCTCCAGGGCTTTTACCTTTCTAAGATCAGAAATCACAGCATGGACTGAGAGTGAAAGATCTTTAACTAATCACTTGACATCTTCGATCTCTTGGGGTGAAACAAGCAAACAGCTTACAGCCAGTTAGCACATGCAACATAATTTTGAGACAAATGGTAAGGTGCCATAAAAAATGTTTGATCACATTAAGAATGATTCAAAAGCAAGGACATTAGGTGCTATATAAATTGAAACCAAGAGACATCGAATGGTGTCTTGTCACATATGAACAGCTGCTTCAATGTCAGGAAAGGAAATGTTTTTTACATTGTATGACCATCGATGAAAAGTAGATACACGATGATAACTCTAAGTGTAGAAGATCATGGGGTAAGCCCTGCCATGCATTAACATTGGAATATCCATGGTTCAAAGCTTTATGTTCAGCATTTGGTGGGATCAGATAAGTAGTTTATGATGAGATAATCGGAGATTGTTATTGGTTACAGTTGATCTGTTTGAGCCAAGCATTGAATAAAAAAAATGGCCGCTATATGAGCAGAGACACAACAAAGTGATTTTGCAACATGACAATGCAAGACCACATATTGTAAAACAGGTGAAAACCTACTTGGAATAAACTTAAATGGTAAATTTTAGCCCACTCACCATATTCACCAGGCAATGTCCTATCTGATTATCACTTGTTCTGATCAATGGTAGAGAGCAGCACTTTCATTCTTATGAAGATGCCAAAAAATGTGTTAACCTCAAAAGATGTATAGTTTTTATGATGTCGAATTCAAAATGCTGCCAGAAAGATGGGTAAAAAGTAATAGCTTTTGATGGACAATATTTTCAGTGACATGTTTCTTACTAATTTTTTAAATAAAACATTACTTTTCATGAAACCTAAGTGAGAACATATTCAAAGTCCTAATATTAAGGAGAGAAAACAAAAGAAGACAGAAGATAACAATTGAGATTGCATTTAACTTTTTGAAGATCGAAGTTGACTGGGAAACCAGAAGCTGTAAGCCACAAGCCAGATGTGTGAGCAAATGATATACTATTCATCCAAAAAAAGAATGATCAAATTTCTTTCAATAATGGAAGCCATTTGGTCTATAAAAAGATTTCCTAACATCACTGTCAAATATTAAGTGGGTGTTATCTATATAAATGAAGCCTAATGAGAGCTGTCAGAGATTCGATCTGGGTTGCATTGTGGATCATTGTCACATCACAAGAACACACATGCACTTCTGTGGACAGAAGAACTGAGTAAGAGAAAACAGTACTAGTTTTGTTTCAACAATCACTGCTATATTTCTCAGTTCAGAATTCAGTGGGGTAGGAATTAGTTCTTCAGTAGATAATAGAAACATTTTATTCTCCAGTTTTAGTATTCAATAAACTTGTTAGAGTTATTAACAGTGTTGTTCTTTTTGTTGAAGGAGTTCTTATTCCAGTCTTGATTCTCAACAGATGTATAGACAACATTTATTGCAGCAATAGTCAAGAATTGCTCATTTTCTTATTTGTGATACAGTGTACATTTTGGTCCACTACTAGACATCACTGTTAACCCCAATATCGTAAGATTTTGGAAAACCCAAATCACCCCTAAACCTGTTCTTTCTAAACTCTACAATAAATGCTATGTTGCTTCTTGCTTTCTAGACTTTTACCTCTTTTTGGAAAAATACAAGTAAATTTCATAAAAGTACAGATATTCATCCAGATTTTGAAATAGCAAATTTACTGCTGAAGTCAGCATGTTTCATCTAGTGTAGTGCCAGAGGGGAATGAAATGACTTTTCTTGAGCAATTTTTTTATTAACCAACAATTTGATAGATAAACTAAACTATCGCCCGGTTCACACTCCACCCATGTCTATTGAACAGGTGAAGAGGCTCATCTCTTGTTCTCTGTTTAGGATGTGGTTTCCGGCTTTCTCTTTTCCATTCTTTTTACCCTTACGTAGCCCCTGCGCATCAGTGGCGTTATCACCTTTTGGGGTGATATGATTAAAAAAAAAAAACAACAAATGTTTGAATAAGTATTTTGAATAACAGCTTAAATTGAGATTTTTTTCTCAATATTTCTATATATTAGAAGACATTCAATGTAACACTGAAAGTCTTCCTTATGCAAACGTTAAAACTAGTATCGACAGACCCTGGATTTGAACCCAGGAATAGATGTTTGGAGTGTGTACATTTTTCTCTTTTCTTAGGAAGGGCTGAGAGAGAGAAAAGAAAATAAACACTGGGGTGGCCGGGAGAAAGAGAGAGGCAAAACACTGGGCATTTGATATTGTAACAATTTTACAAAAACACAGATGGTTTTGTGAAAGGGAGAGAATTCTGGTTCTTTCTTCCTTGTTGTCTGTTGCTCTCCCTTTCAAAAGATTGACTGAAGATTTGGAATTATCGGTCAGAACTGAAAGGAGGCCACCCACGTAGGGATGGAATTATAATTAATGCTGACTAGTGAATGTATAAAATCAACAGAATTTTGTCTCCAAGCTTCCAGGATGGTGAAAAAACCATGATCTAAACCAAATACCCGAAATTGACTTTAAATTTTAATGGAGAGACATTCCAATCACCTACCACCCCACACCATATTGAAATGGTTTCCACAAAAACACAATGGATTTGAAAATCAAGTCAGAGAGTCACAGAACATGAGAGGGATGAGACAAGAGACTCGCTCAGTGAAAACATGGAAAAATCCCCTCTCTTCTACATGCTAGTAACGTGAAACATCACTTATAGGCAGAACACTGAAGCGGGGAAGCATAAAAACTGTATTATTTCTAGCAACAGACATAGTAGAAGTAGTGATTTGCAGATTCTAAAAAATAAAAAAAAAGGTGAATTTATTTTTAGTTCTTATTTTATTTTTATTACCCTCACTCTTGATGTACAGAGAATTTCAATATAATCATTAGTCCACATACTGGCCTTTGTTGCTACTTTGTTATTCTTTTTGTTCTTGTCTGTTTCCTTTATTTCTGCATGTGCACCCAACCACCTCTTGTTTTCAGTAGTCAAGGAATGCAGCACGAAGATTCGACTGCCTCTTTTTCCTCAGGTTCTTTTCTTTTCTGAGATCAGAAATCACAATGTGGCAGAGAAAGTGAAAGATTTCAACTGATCATTTGACATATTTGATCACCTGGGGGCAGAATGGAAGCAAACAGCTGCAGACTCATGTGTGACTAACTTACGGCCAGTTAACGCACACATCATCATTTTGGGACCAGGGGGATATTTGGTGTCATATCAAACTACTTTTTGTATTCATTCACTGGAGAAGAGACAAAATGTAAAAATGATTCCAAACTATACTTTCTACATAGTGTTTAGGGACTCAAAAAACACCACAACAGAACAAACATATAGGATACCAATGAGTAATAAAAATGAAACAAATAACTTTTGACAAAGGAAATTTACCTAAGAATTAAAGCTGTACCTTCTTTCTCAGTAACTTTTAAAAGTTTTTCTTCATATCTTCATCAATCCATTTTCTGCATATCACTACCTACTCTTGATTTGATATGTATACTCATTGGCCATAATCGGAAAATATTTGGCAATTGTATTTGTCTAGAGATATTATGAAGAATCCCAAGTGCCAATTACTCATCTCATTTTGAATTTCAGGATTAGTATATTTACATCTTCGTAAAAACAGCTGGTGAAAGTTAGAATCAACTTTGCTTCCTGATTTGTTACTCTGACTGCCTCTGATTGGCAATGAATGACTGTCAAGCTAGGTATCTAATATTTATGAGAATCTTTAACATCTGGCAGTTTTGACTTTGTTTCATGGCAGTCTCAGATGAGATCATGTTTACCTCATCATTTGCTTTGGCAGTTCTAATATTTCTATAACATTTCAAATGGCTTCTTGATGTTTTTTCAGACCCCACATTTTTTTAATTCTCTCTTGCTATCTGTAGGTGTCAGTTTTGATGAGACTACAAAGACATGCAATTTTCTATGTTAAATTATTAAATTGGCCAAAGTTCTTTTTCAGTTTCTATTTCTATTAGCATAAGTTATACATAGATCCTACTTCTGTTTTCATAGGTTTCTGCTACAAACTTTAGCCACTGGACCTGTGTTTTAGCCATATTCTGTGTTTTTTCAGCTGGGATTAGTCTTTTTCTTTTTTTTATTTGAGAGAAAGTAAAAAATAAAAAAGAAATAAGGATTTTAAGGGAAAGCAAATGCTTTATTTTACTTTGAATTCTTTTCTATTTGTTTGTATGTTTTATTTTTATATTTTATTTTATTGAAGTCACTCCAATTTCAAATTAAAATGAAAACACACCCACTCAATAAAGGGAAATTGCTTTCATCATCATCATCATCATACACCTTTAGAGATGAATTCTTTCATCAAGTTTTATGAAAGTTATATTCTTACTTGCTTTGGATTTTTTTTTTTATTGTATTATGTTCAAATAAAAGCAACAATTGGTAAAATATGGTGGGAGCCAAGTACGCCCCCCCACACACACACATACACCTCCCAGTTGCTACAGCTTGACTAAACTCCACGAGATTGGATTGCTAACATCATTTCAATCTGGGAAGAAAATTTTATTGTGTGTGTGTGTGTGTGAATAAAGACAAAAGGAAAACTTATTTTAGCCAATGTGTTTTTCCTCTGAGGGGGAAAAAATAATAATCAAGGCTTTTTTATATTCCTGAAAGTTTTCCAAATGTACTGTGGGGAACAGTTCTGGCAATTTATATGTTCCTACTTCAAAATTATTATTGTTATGGGCATTTTTGGTTCTGTTCATATCCATAATAGTTTTGGATGTGGTTGTAATTATTTTGATGTTTAAAGTGGGTACATTGTTTTGGATAGTGGATGTTATAGAATTAGTAGGTACCTAATTATGTATCTGTTTTTATCGAGGTTATTATTGTTAATAATGTTGTTATTTTTTTTTGTGGTCGTATATTCTGTACACTTTTCTGTTAGCATTGTGGGTGAAATAATAAGGATATTAAAAAAGAAAATTCAACAACATCACTAACTCACTTTCATTTATTAGACATTGAATTGTGTCACTTCTTGTCCTCCATAGCATACCTGACTTTTCAGCTAACCTAATGAATATTGATGAGTGTTCTTAAATTTAAAAATTTTGAAAACATTTTTAGTCTTGTATAAACTTGATACAGAATAAAATATTTTCAGAGGATGAAATGCATCAGCTAAGTTCTTTTGTCTTTTGTTTACTGATATACTCAACCTCAAATTTTTAAACACACACATATATATATATATATATATATATATATATATATATATAACAAACATTTAAGGAGAATATATGTACAAAGTAAGGTGAAAATATTTATGTTGATATGCAAGTACCAGAAATATTATGAATCTATAATTAACCTAAAAATGATACAGATTAATATTGCTTTAACAAAGTTTGCAGGTGTTATCATTAAGCACTTTTTCTTGTAGGTCCCAAAATAGTAATGTTGAGGTTATTACTATAATTATTGCTTAGTTATCATTTTCATTAAATATTCTTTGCTCTTCATTAGGAAAATGAAAAGAATGTTCCTAAACTATCCAGTATGAGGTGAATTTACTACAAATGCTGAGCAAATTAAAACTTACTTTACAACTTAGACCCAAAGTTTGGCTGATTTAGGTTATCTCCTTTATTATTATTGCCATCATTATTAGTGTTGTTTTTAAATATGTTTTTAAGGCAAAACTTGTATTCAATGTTCAAAAAAAATTTTTTTTTTTTTTTTTTTTTTTTTTTAAATATTTTTGACACCCTTGACTGGGATTGTTTTGCAAATTTATTTAATTTTATACACATAAAACATTCAAATAATTTATGCAATGTATCTTTTCATGAACATTAAATTTGTTGAAAAAGAAGTCACACATAAAATGCAGAATATAAACATTTTTATTAAATTTTCATTTAACTTCCCTTTCTTGGAAAATTCAGAAGGAGCAGAGAGGTTAGAATTTTCAATTATCCATTTTATATTTTATTCTTTCTAATATCATTTTCAGTAAGAATTCAATGAATTTCAGGTATATTTATAATGATTGATTTTCTATTAATTTAATGTTAAAAGATTTAAAAATGCTTAAGAGATAAACAATCTGTAAAAAGAATTTCTTTCCAGATATTTTGTGTCTTTGTAATATCATTAAAAGCATTTACAGATACACAAAATTTTATTCTTAGGAATATATTCATTTTCTTCAAAAGAAGAAAAGAAATAAAAACATTTTCTAAGCATTAAAAAAAATAGCAAGTTAAAATAAGTTACATGGTTTTCTCCATTTTGAATCTGAATTAATTAATACCAGAATTTTACTAATAAATTCATATACAGCTTGATTTGCAAAGAATAATTATACTGTTTAAATAATTATTTATCATTACCTAAATACTTTATTGCCTGAGTTAGCCAATTTAATTTTTAAATCAGCTTAACAAATAATTTAACAATTCAATCTTAAAGGGTTTTCTTTTGGTACTAATTATTGCTCTATCATGAGTAGTAAATACAATAAAACTATGAAGTTTTGAAAAAATAAATGTTTTTCATTTTTCAGATGACAAAAACAAAAAACAATATAAATTAATTTGGCATTAACTACAAATATAACAAGTAGTAAGATTTTTCTTTTCATTCTAAGAAATAAAATTATCATCACTATTTTTTCCAACATTACTAGTATGAATAATCATGATGTAAAACAAAATTAATTTTGCAAATTTAATAGCATTTGTTTCCTTTGTTAGGAAATAGTGTTATCTCTTCAAATTTGTTCACTTCTAAACATTGACAAGATAAATTCCAGTCTCTATTGAATTTTACTAATTAAAATGTTAATGAAAATTATGAAAACATTAATTTTAATATAATTAAAATACAAAGCAAATTTATGAAAATCTGTAATTTTGTTTACTTTAACTTAATAACTGTCTAGCAGTATTAATCTTGTCAGTTAATGGGTCATATCAATAATATTGTTATAACTATGAGGTATTATGTGGTTGTGGACAGCAAAGAAAATATGAAGAAAAGAAATGAATCAATCTTTTGTAACCTGAAAAAGACACTTTGAAATTTATAATTAGCATCTTGCAATGCATTGACTGTTCTATAACCTGTACAGTTAAGGGAAAATTAAGAAACTTTATATTATTTTATTTCATGGTTTTCTTGATTTTATTGTTACTTTTTATCACAACATTGTTGAAATGCACAAAAATCATAACTAAATAATGGTCTGATGAAGATTTGAACTTACGGCACATACCAGAGAAATTTATTTAGTGTATTAATCAATTCAACTGCAAACATCTGATGATCAAGTTGTGTAAAAATCTACTTTTCCAATTCTTTTCGTACTTTTAGATTAAATATTCTCGCGTCTTCCTCATCTTATTATAACCTTTATTTTATTACAAAGCCTCATTATGTACACAATTTAGTTCATTACCTACCAAAAATCTGCTTAAAAAGCAACAATAATAAGACAATTATGAAAGTTGATAGAATAAACACATTGTTCAAAGGCATTAAAAAAATGAAAGGCAAACTTGAATCATGGAAAATGTTTTGAAAATGCCAACACTCATTCCAAACCATTTACAGAATTTTTAAACCATACAAACCGTATGGAAATATAAATCTGAATTCAACTCTTAGATGTGATCTATTAAGTCAGTTGAAAATATAGAATTTTAACTGACTTAATAGATCATATTTAATGCAAGTTTATAAATACAAATGGAAAAGTGTTCAAGTTTCGTTTTATTATTTTTTTTTTTTAATTATGAAAAGACTGACAAATATTTTTAAAACACATTTGCAAAAAATTGCATGAAAATTCAAACAGGATTTTGTTGTGTCACAGGAGCCTTGCCACATCAACAATCACATCATGTTGAAAGACAATGTCAAGAGAACACCACCCCACCCGCTCCAACTCTTATTAATGAGATTAGATAGAAACAGAATAAGTCTTTTGTATATTTTAAACAAATACATCTTCAATATATTGCCAGTCAAAGGATTTGCCATCTGTTTAGTTCTAAAAGGAAAAAATCACAATTTTATAACAATTAAAATTTTAAAATGATTTTCTTGACCATCAATACCTTTATTGCTGAGCATTTGTAAGTCTGAAAAGATTCTTGTTTATCAATAATAGTAATTGGATCACATTAGATTAGAAAATTTATTTTCCAATGATCAGCAATCCAACAAGGATTAAACAAAAATTGATTAAAATTCAGCAAAATATACACATACACACACACTAATATATGCTTTTTTTCCTCGCCTGTGACTAAATAAAAATGCATATTTATTAATATGTAGTTTATAGCTCTGTTATATTGCATTGAACACTATTTTATTAACACTAGCACTCAATGTATGATATTATATATATATGTTGACATTTATGGATGAAAATAATGAATAGGTTTTTTTTTTCAGGATTTCCTTTTCTGTTAAACTGATGAATCATCATATTTGGCATATCTAAAATTTTGCCTTGTTTTCTAATTATCAAAAATTATTAAATCAAATCCAAAGCAATTTGTTGATTTCTAAAAGGAAAGAAAAAGCTGAATAAATAAAAAAAAACAAAAAAAACAAAAGAACAAATAACATTTGAAATTTTTCTTCATTTGTGGTTTTCTTTTAAAAAAGTTTTTGTCTTTGTTTTCCTGTTCATAGGAAATTTCATTTAAAATGTTATTTTTTTAAAAAAAAAGAAAGAAGAATTTTCAGTCAGTAATTCTTATTTGGACACTGAATTCCAATAGATATTCTTGTTTTTATTCAGTTCTGGATTTAAGATTTTTCTCTTTTTCTCAATAAAATAATGACTTTACGGTTTTGTAAATTGCATTGTTGCTTTTTCCTTTTAACTTTTTTTTTTTTTTTTTCTCCATTACAAAGAATGAATCACTCAAAAGTGAAATTATTTTATTTTGGGGGAAGAGAGAAAGTTGTCAACAAAAAAAAAGAAAGGAGAGAATGGAGAGAATGTGTTCCAAAAATGAACCATCAAACTGAGTAGCAAGACTCGTTATGTATACAATTAAGTTCATTAATCAGCAAACATCTATTTATTAACAGAACTGCCTGACCATGTCTGATGAGAAATTGATAAAAATTGGGTATTACTAAACTTTAGTCATAACAACAAAAGGTTGTTTAACAACCAAAAAATATTTGAAAATGTTTGAGCAGGTGTCAAATATAAGTTGACAAAAAGCAGAATTAACTGACATTTCCTTCAAGATTTTTTGGCTTCTGTTGGACAGTGAGCCAATATCTACTGAAGCAAAAACACATTCAAACATCTTGTAAAGTTGGACAGATGTAGACCAGATCATCATAATTTTGCTAGTTATCTATGCACTCTCTTCTCACTAATCAATCCAGTTCTCTCCCTAGAACATTTCAAAGGAAAAATATGTGCAAGGAGGAAAAATTGGTGCTTGTTTTAATGTCCTCCAATTAAATTTCTTCCACATAATTGGCAGGGAATATCCCCACTTTGCCATTGAGTTCACCCTGCCACCATCCATCTGGCTGGCGGTTATATATATTGATAATATCACCTGAAAATACAAAACAAATTTTATATAATCACATAATCTAAAATATAAATTTACAAATTTAAAAAAAAAAAAAAATATATATATATATATTTTTTTTTTTTTTTAATTGTTTCACCCCAAGCAAGGCATTCCACTGCCACTATTGCACTTGGGGCTACATAGGGAAAGGTAAATAGAAAGAGTGGTTAGATATAGGAAATGTCAGAAGGGGGGTGATAGGTAGTTGGGAGGATGGGAAGAGTGTTTGAAAGAATGGAAGCGAGTTATTGTGTTAGGAGGTGTCTATTGACCTTACATTTAAACTCCTGGAGATTGTAGCCATTGAGGAAGCAGTCATATGGAAGGGAGTTCCACAGTCGGGAAGTACGAGAAAAGAAACTGTTGGAGTAGAAGTTGCGGTTGCATTTTATAGGTTTTACTGTAAAAGGGTGGGATCTAGTTGCTAATCTAGTATCTCGTGCAAATTCAAACCTAGGGGGCACCAGTGATCTAAGTTATCAGAGGAAGCCATGGAAGTATTTATAGAAGAGACACAGGGAAGCCACGTCACGCCGGTGAGAGAGAGACTGCAGGTGGTCTGCCAAGTCCGTATCGATCACATTACAGACCCTCCTCTGAACCTTGTCGAAAAGCCCGAGAAGAACAGCAGGGGCACCCAACCAGATATGGCAACAGTATTCAATGCACGGGCGAATGGTAGATTTATAAATGTGCAGGATAGATTCAGACGGAAAAAACCTCCGGGCCCTGCACAGAGAACCGACTTTCATAGCAGCGAATTTAGCAATGGATTCGATATAGTCATTCCACTTGAGGCCCGCTGAAAGTGTGAGACCTGGGAGGCAAGCCTGGTCCATGCTAATGGGAGGTATGTGCGGTTGTCTATGATGATTAATTGATAGTAGCTTCGTTTTAGAAGCATTAAAATTTACGAGCCATTTCTTACCCCAGTCCACTATGGATTGGAGGTCCTTTCCAAGCTCGGCTGCAAGGTTAGCTTTGTCACCCACACCAGATTTTTGATCGAGGTGAGAGTAAACTGTGGTGTCATCGGCGTACATACCTACTTGGGATATTATGGTATCGGGGAGATCATTAATGTAGATCAGAAAGAGCGTAGGACCTAGGATAGAGCCTTGAGGGACACCCGCATTCGTATGGTAGCTCTGGGTGGCATGTCCGTTTAATACCACTTTCAATGTGCGGTTAGATAGGAATGACTGGATTAGTTCAAACAATTGTCCAGCTATACCATGACAGTTAAAAATATTCTTTTAATAGATAGTTTTCACTTTATTATGTTGAAACATTCAACATAATACTGATTCAAATCATTCTGACACCAAGTAAAAGAACATATTTTAGAGTAGATATACTCCATGGTTAAAATATGGCATTTTTCGCATTAAAAAGATTAGTTAAAATGGTGGCTTTATCTGAATTAATTTTACTATTGTTGTTGAGTCTTGATGTGTAGCAATAGTTGTGATATATCTGTGTGTGTAGCAATAGATGTGATGTAGCTCTCCCTATCAAGTGTGATTTAATGGACTGCTGCCTTGTCTGTCAGCTACTTAAATAATGCTAGACTAATTTGCATGGGATATTACACCCTCCCTGAACTGGAGCAGTCATACCCCCTTGGTCTTCCTGTCACTCCCTATAATTACTTGTCTTATACTGTCCTTTTGTTTGCTCTTCTTGTCTTTTCAATGGCGACCTTGATTATTCTTTATACTCATACTAAAACTTGGGTGCATTGTCTGTAACTATCATTTGAGGCACTCCATTTCTCAAAAACACGGTTCTTAAAATCTGTTTTACTGTGGCCGCTCTTCTATCCTTTACATTGTTCACCTCTGGTGAACCTGAGCATGTGTCCACTAAAAATGACCCCATATTCCTGACATGCGCATGGTCCATGTGCACTCTAAAGTAGGGCTGTGCTTTCTTAGGCCACAAATGAATTTCTTTCTGCCTGAAACTTCTTATCACATTACACTTTGGACACCTTCTTATATACTCCACAACATTCTTCAAATACCCCAGCCACCACACTTGCAGTTTCAACCTTCTACTACTCCACAATGCACATCACCATGCACTCCTCTCAATACATCTTTTCTCAAGACCCATGGAGCTACTATTACCTCTCCATTATATATTATAGGTACCTCCACTCAAATTTTCGATACCTCAATTTAAATTGAATTTTTAAAAATAAAAATGTTTTCTTAAAGCTATAATTTTAGCTTTAATTAAAAGTCAAGAGATTAAATTTACTAATTACAGTAAGCAAAATACCCAATAAGCAAAATTTCAACCCAAAATTATATTGATCGGAATCAAAACTTTTTAGGTTTAAAAAAAGTTTTTAAACTTTCAAATTTTCCGCCACTTTTCATCGATTGTAAACAGAAGCAAATTCTCAGTTTTAAAAAATCTTACGAAAATAAAATATACGTCGCTGACACATTATTTTATTCAAATTACCAAATTTAAACTTACCTAATGTTGACTTGAAACAAGAATTACTTGCTTACTGTCTGAAATGTTTCAAAAAAGCGTTTCTCAATTATGGTATCCTTGTTATCACATCTGTCATCACCTTATCAGGAGGCATTAATTGATATGGTTTACAGTAGCTGGCCAAGTATGGAAGATGAATTTGGTATAAAAAAGGTTTATATACAGATTTTTTTTTAGGAGGACAACCCTTGAATCACATGATCTTTTAATGATAACTATCATGTACGGCCACCCATACAAACAAAATACAGGTAATCAACATGCAGAAAATTTAAATGTTTTAATTATTTTAAAAAAATGAGCTGGATTATTTATAGTAAGTGTTTAAATTTTTCGATTAGTAAATATATTCACCACACATTAATTTCCCAAAATCATGCTGACCTAGGAAGAGGAAATTTTAAGAAATTTTTGAAACTTTAGAAATTGCTTAATAAAAAATAATAAAAATGAAAACCATTCTTGTAAAAATTCATTATTAATGGAAAAAAATTTTTTTCTATTCAGACTATGATATCATTTTAATTTATGTTTATAAAAGCAATTAAAAATTTATCCAAATAAAAAAATGGCATAGTTTTATTGCATTTTTGTTTTCGCAATTCAGAGCAGATTTTGAAGAAAAAAAGATAGTTGATACCCCAATGACCCCTGAATTTAATTAAAATTAGCTATAATGGAGGACCTAGTCACATTTTTCAACATTTCTGGAAATTAATATGTAAAAAAAAATATTTTTACCAATATTTTCTAAAAATAATTATTTCAAAACTGATTTCAGTCAATTATGAATAAGTCCTGCAATTTTCATCAAAATCGGACCATTATTTGATTTTTGGAAGAATTTCCAAATTAATGTGTCTTTCACAGTTAAAAAATGTCTTGCATATTATTACGTTTTGACGTAATAAACTCTGTGTCAATTTAGGCCTTGCACTGACGAAAGAAAAAAAGATTTTCTACTACAAATGTACCTGTTAGAAACAATTAAAAAATTTTTTTTAAATAATTAAAAAATACTATGATAACAGAAACATTTTGCCGAGAAAACTTTGTTTTTATTTAGTTTGAGGCTTTTTCCTTCACACGATGCTGTTTTTTCAGTGAATTCGTGGAAGTACCAAAACACAATTCTCTATAGTCAACTTGTGTCTTGCCTCATTGAATGGTCATTTTACCATCTATTTTTTCTTATTCTTTCCATCACTCTGCTCAACACCAGATCCTGCTCGGTTTCACTTTTAACTTTTTCACTTTTTTTATTTATAGGAGGTCCGTCTGTCTCCATCCAGTGAATTATTCTATCTTCACCAGTTTCGTGCTTCTTTTCTGTTCCATTCACTAACTGAAAACTTGACAAGGCATCCACATGTTTCCTTTCACATATATTATGTCAAAATCAAACGCCATGATTTTTATCACCCAATGAAGTACCTTTGAAGATGTAGCCTTTGGCAATTCTTTCCTCAAGTTGAAAATAAATTCTAACAGTCTAACTTAAACAAAAAATTTTTACCTAACAAAAACTTCCGCATCCTTTCAATGCACCATATGATCACTAATGCCTTTTTCTCAATATTAGAATAGTTAATCTCTGCCAATGTTAACCTCTTTGACAAATATATAATTGGATGTTCCTCTTGCGATAAAATCACAAGAGGAACATCCTCTTGCAGTAATTGCAAGGAACATCCTCTTGCAGTGATCTTGCAGTAATCGCTTTGTCACTTGCATCAGTGGTTACAGTTATTTCTTTTTGAGGAAAAAACACGTTATCGGTTTTCTCCTGATGTCTTTAGTGCCAATCTATTAATGTGTTTAAATTTATAAAAATCTAGATACCAAAGAAGAAAAGCTCATCAGAACAATTTCCATTAAAATATTTATAGAAAATAGTAAAATCCTGTCAGTTCAGAAATACTAACTAGAGAAATTTTTCAAGCCACAAAATTCAATAACTATAAAGATTTTTTATGTTTATATGCACTTTACTAGTACAATCATTATCTGTATGAAAAAATCTCTTTTATATAATAAACAAGAAAGTGATACCAACCAGGTTTGATGTCAAGTTCATCAGTAGCATTTGCAGAATATTCATATATTACACGACATTGATTGTAGCTTCCCACACTACTTGGGTACTCGTAGTTATTGTCAAAATCATCATCATCATCATCAGAAAAATCTGGAAAAGAAAATCAAAATGGTTGAATTTAATCATGACAAACATTTTGCACTGATTAAGAAGTTAATTATTTATTTATGCAAAATATATATATATACGAAATAAAACTGAATTATACCATGACTTAGAACATCACGAGAAATATCCTGAGATTTTATATATTTTATGATCCACAACCCAACAAGTAACATGCAACAGATTGATCTGAGTGATACAGTATAAAAATCTGGTTATCACAAATTTTGCCATTTGAAATAAGAAATTTCCAAACAGCGTAAAGGCATTTCAGCCATTCAACCCTGAATTATGAAGACTTTGTGAAAGCCACAAACAATAAAAAGTATCAGAATCAAAGACAGAAATTGTAAGAAATAGTTTCATTGTAGTGGTATTCTGTATCAAATCATAACCATCAGGAAGACAATTTTTTTCCAAATTTGTTACACTTATAGGGCTTCATGATACAAATTGAATGGTACCTATTTTACATCTCTGACCCAAAAAAGGTGAATTTTAGAAAATAGTCACAAAATTTAAATATGAATATCTCAGTTGTCAGTAAGCTAAATTATATACCATTATTTTTTTTTGTTTGTTTAAAGACCAAAGAACAATTTGCTGTGGTGTTCTTGGAGCTTTAAAACAAACCTGCCTGGTGATAAGGTTGCAACTGCTGCAATCTGTCCATGTTTTGATTGCTGCTGCTGCAGTTCAAGATTTGCCGTCATTTGTCTTTTTTTTATTAGCAGTTCCCATAAGTAAGGCTGGTGAAACATTGAAAAGCCATATAGTAAGGAGGTGAGACAATTAAATTGGGTATAGCTGATCATGTATGGAGAAAAAATGATGAAACAAAAATGAAGACACTAGTCTGAATATAAACAGTTCAAATATTATGTATTTTATTCAGTAACATGGTAAAAAAAAAACAACATTAAACTCTACATTTAAAATATTTTATATAAAAAAAAAATAATATAAATAAAGGATATTTTATGGAATGAGAAAAAAACAATCAAAATTCTCCAATCAGTGGAGAAGAGAAAATAAAATACATCTTCTCTTCAATATTTGTTCAAATTTAACCTTTTAGGAATATTGCACAATAGGGATTTGTAAAAAAAACGAAACAGCTTTGGGAACTTTGGGAAAAATGATGATTTTATTTTAAAAGATCTCTGATTTGGTATTTCATTAGATAAAGAAAACTTTCAAAAGATTAATCTTCAATTATAATCATTTCACAACTAAATCCTAAATATTCAAAAAATTATTTGATAACTAAAGATACTGATGTTTTGACAGGTATACCTAACAGTGTGTATGTAATTGTGAGGTTTGTATGTGCGTATTGACTAATGATAAATAAACCCATTGTGTTCCTTTTAAAAGCAGTTCAGGATAGAAAATGATGAAGCAACAATATTATCAATTTTATTATTAATTATACATATTTTAATTTGTATTTGCAATACAAGTTATTGTAATACTTACTTACTGACATTATACAATAGTACCTGGATCAAACACAATAATAAATTAATATTCAATATTCAATGATAGATGTTAAATTAGCAAACAGATTTTCAGAACAGACAGTAAATCAACAATACCAGAATGACATAAGAGGCCTATTATTGTTCTAGATTATAAACTAACTTTAATGTAAAACATGCAAGAATTTTCCCTGCAAGAAAAAGTTTTCTTTCTTTCAGAATGGAACTGAAAACTGATATTACACTAAAGTCCTTTCCATTCAAGTAATAGTAACCTTAGAGTGACAATTTATACACATATTATAACATTCAAAGTTTAATAAAAAAAATCATCTGTTTAGGGAGATTCATATTGATTGAAATAACAAAATAGGGAACAAGTCATGTGACAATTTTCCAGTCATATATGTTTTACAATGACACACCGACATAGCCTCTTCACTCATCAAGTACTTACCAAACATCCGGGATATTTGTTTCTAAAAAAGTTCTAATGTAGTTTGTAATGTGTAGTGCATCTGTTGTGTTATGTATATTGTAATCTATTTAGTAATGTTGTTATAATGTGTGTTTATTTTTTTTTTTTTTTTTTGCACATTAGTTGGAATGTTTGTTTATATAAGCAATTGATAAAAAATGATCATTGAAAACAAATACTGAACTTCCTGTAAAAACAGAAATTAAATTGGGTGGGATATTATGTATCTTGGAAACATGCCTACATGCATGCATACATACAAACAAACAAATAAGATTTGGTTTAGATATAGATAGTTATAAAACTTTCAATTAAGATCAAGAGATATGTAATTGCTACAGGTTTTAATTTTTTTAAAAATGAGATTTTAAAAAATTTCATTAATTCAGATGATCAACAACACTATAATGATTCTTACATTCTCATTTTTGGCATTTTCTAATGTATATAGTAAAATTTTTAGTTTAAAAGTTTTCATCATAACTACCACCGTCTTTATCTCTTCCATAACATTTTGCATTTTAATATCAGTATGTAGTTTGCATACAAGATGAAGAATTAATAAACATGTCTGTAAGAGATTATTTATCAGAATTTTAAAATAAGTTTTTAATTAGAAATTACAAAGATTTTGAACAGAAGTCAAAGGAATATATTGTAGACTATAATTCAATAAATTATTAAAAATTAATTATAGTATATTGTATTCAAGAAATTACAGTCTATATTTCTTGATTTTAGAATTCATAAACTTGATAGAAGCTGCAAATCAAATTTAAAGAAAATATAATATACCCTCAGGGTCGAAATCTTGATCATATGGTGATGTAGGGGGTGAGAGCTGAACACTTCCAGTGCTATTTGAGCTGGCCAGATAAGTGCTGCCTGATTCTAAGGCCATGCTGAGAGGAAGTCTCAAAGTTGTAGTTGGAATGCCCTAGAAGGAAAATCAAAATCGAAACAATGAAGTCAAATGTCTCATTGACATTATTATGTGCAAAATGCATGCTAAAATTTTCATTAACAAATAAATAATAAGTTGCTTACATTTGAAATGGCTTAAAAAAACAAAAAAACAAAAGGTAAGTCATGCACATTTTTTTCATTTGTTTGTTGAAATGATAAATATCCAACATAATTTGGGATTTTATAATTTTGATAATGATTTATTCATTGAAATGTATTAGGTGTGTGCAAAAGTTTTCAGCTCCTGTTTTTGAAAATCAGAGATTGAACTCATTTTTAACTTATAGAGAGAATATTAGTTGAAAGTAAAAAAACAAAAAACAAACTAGTTTTGAGTTTTTCAATATTCATTTATTTATATTTATTTTTCCTTTAAGGTTAAAGACAAACCACACAGCTACAACAATGATTTAAAAACACTTGATTTGGCTGAATATCACTATGTCAATCCTTCAACATATCTAAGTAGTGAAGAATATTCTATACAAATTTTCAGAGTAAACCATTGGCTAGCATTTTCCTATTTGCATTTCACTCTTTATCAGGTTTTAAGAAAATTTTGGATAGATTAAATTCATTACAATCAAGTGGAATGTAAAAATATGATATCCATGATAGCCTGCAGTATTAATAGCAAAACCCTAAAAAAGATATTTCTCATTATTTGGTATGAAAACCATCACTTGAAATTTTTCAAAGTTATGGACATCTGATATCACCTATTAATGAAACATCCAACTTATTCCATATGTTGTATAGATGAAGGAGAAATATCAGAATGTGAGATGAAAACATTCATTACAACCTGTTCTTTATCATAATAATCTATTTTACTCTCAGTAAAAGTAAAGACATTTTTAGAACATTTTAAGTGAAAAGCACTAAAATTGCTGACTAATTTGATTTCTCATTGTTTTTATGCACCTTGCTTTTTTCTTTTAAAGAGAACAATGTGATTGAATCTTCCTCAAATAATGCACGTGATATATCACAAAACTAACCATATTTTGGTAATTTTTTGTTTGATAATTAAATATTTATAATTTAAAAATATGTAATTCTTTTCATCATTTATAAATTACTTTTTTACATAATGGTGAAGAATTTTTCGAAAAAAAGTCAACTTAAACACAAATTATAAACATTTTCATAAATTTTAATACTTTTTGTATTTCATCAATTTGAAGGGAAAACCAACATCATTTTTCTTCTGAAATTTATGATTGAAAACACAAACTAAAGAAACAATCAAGTAATTTGCATTAACTCTAATTATAAACAACACAGGGATTCTCAACCATGGAAGGTGGGGAGAATTTTCAGTGTTTTGGAGGGAAATCTTTTACTTTTTCTCATTGATTGTAGTCTTCAGCAAAATAAAATAAATTTAAATACTGACTTTTTATTGAACTTTTTTACTGAATTACAATACTCCAGCATTCTATTGAACTTGTTGTTTATCAAAGTATGCTTGAGTTTATTTCATAATTGATTATAAACTAAAACAAATTACGGTACATGTCTTCAAGTTTAAACATCTATCAAAATTTTCTATTGCGATCAAAATTTGTAAAAATCCTCCATAAGAATAATCCATGTAAGTGTACAAATATGGAAAAGAATGAAGATTTTCAATAATATATGCATATTATTTAGAATGTAACTTTTTAGACAAGCAACGTTGGAAAGAGTGGGTTGGAATGGCATTCTGACTTTTAGTAAAAAGTAGTGGATTGGGCAAAAAAGGTTGAGAAGCACCGGCTTAACAAAACAAACAATATGTGAAACACTTCATTTTTACTAACCTGTTTGTCTCGTACAGATTCTATGTATGGACCAAACCTGTGGTTGGGTTTACTTTCTCCACTTGTCAAAGATAAGGCAGAATTAATCTTACTGTGACTTGCCTCTAGGAAATTAAGTGTAAATGTTACCTAGAATAATAAAATGAGGAAGTATTTACTTACTACATAATAATAAGGAGCAAAAACAAAAATTAGATCTATTAAGTTTTGGAAATAGTCAGATTTACAACTTTGGGATTGAAATTTGAATTATTTTAATCTATAATCATAACATATAAGGTAAAGAATGGTGAAAAATACCATCAGTAAAATGAAAATTATATTTACTTTTTTTTTTTTTAGTAAATTTTTAAAGATCAGTCTGACAATTCCAGTTGAATTCATTGCATTCACTTATGCACAAATACCCTTGGGAAAGGTATTAATGCATCTCTCCCTCCGAGATAAATAACAGGACAGATTTGGTTCTATAGCCTTGGCTGGGAACCATTCTACTGCAGAAAGTAATGTCAACCTACTGCAAGATAACCTTCTGCCCAGTCAGTCATATCTGTTTCAAGACACAATTGCCCAAGCGTGTATCACATATGGCACTTAACTGACTAACTGACAATTTGATAATATATCGTTAAGCAGACTTAATATATTTAGTTGTTAATAGACTAAAACAAATCTATATATATTTGTTTATGCATTCTTCAGCTTTGGATAAAAGTATCTTATCTTTTCCATACCTATTACAAAATTGAACATTGTTGAAAAAGTTTTAATGATTTTAGTAATGTATTTAAAACTTGATTTAAATTATTAAGCAAAACAAAAATATATATTCATGACATTATCTTTTTAATGATCCCAAACGTTTATAAAATAAACAACAACAAAAAATATATATAAAAACAGATCTAAGAAAACACGTGGCCCAATGTATCGAGGCCAAACCAATTTCAAATGTGTTCTATACTAAAAAACGTTATGATTTGACAACTTTCAAGAAAAGTAAGGGAGGTAACATCAAATATTTTAAATGAGTTATTTCCCTTGAACTGTGAGAAGAAAGTATCCCTTTTTTTAAAATTTTATTTGCTGTAACATTGGTGAATTTAATAGCATAATTTCTTTAGAGTAAATAAATAGATTTGTCCACAATATTAAAATTATGATTAGCTACACAAGAAACATAAGAAAAAATCTACAATAAAACGTTAATTGAAAATATTAAAATTAAAAGAAAGAAACTAAAAGTTAAAATTAATTCACAAAAGAGAAAACAAGAACATGAAAAACTATGTTCCTGTACTCTCTTCCTTAAGAAGAACTGCTTAACAGATTCAATTTAGAGACAAAAAGTGCATTTCTACCTGCATCAGTCTGTTCTTTGCATCATCTTGGGCATCTTGGTCTGCAAAATCTGGGCGATCCTTATAAACTTGCATCAATTTTTCAACACCTAAAAATGAAGAAAAATATTTTTCTGCTTTAAATTCAGAAATTAATTAGGTTTTGAATAGTGTTTTTATACTTATCCTGAGAAAAATTATTTTTAATTTAATACATCCTTTTGAGGATATAATGCTAAAACAATAAGATCTGAGAGAAGAATATGCCTGGATAATAATTCTTATTGAAATGGAATATCAAATGAATTTTGGCATAACATCAGAAAGAAGAAAATATACAAAGAAATTGTGAACCAATGAAGTCATACTTGACCATTGGGGTCATCATCTGATGAAAGCTTTGTTGGAGGCAGGACTTGTTTCCACAGAAGTACTTGTATGAATCTTAAAGGGCATATTTCAATTTCATAAAAAAAAGTTATAAAAATCAAATTTTCAGTACCCTTTGAGAGAAATAGGCTACAAGAAATAGATGTTAAAAAGTTCTTGGTCTGACTCACTTCTCAAATACTTAGACATCCAAATTTATTTGGAATTACTTCCTAACCAAGATGAAAACTTTTCAGCACCATCTCAAAATTTTTCTAGTATTTTCATTATGTACCTTCTTTTCCTTTTCTTTCTCTTTCCAAAGCAGATTGAATATAAAATAAGTAACTCTTCAATGCTTGCTTTCTTCGGTTTAAATTCATATTTAATGTCATGTCTTCAGCCTGCAAAAAATGAAAATCATTGAAACATTTATGAAAATTGCTTTAAATAAATTCTATGAGCTTGGAATTTTGTTTAAAGTATTTAAGTTTGTAGAGTAAATAAGACCCACCCCCTACCACATAACGAACTGGACAAGACACTTTAAATAAAGAACTAAAAGTGAGTCAAGTGAAGTTTGTTGAATGCCAGTTGAGAATTTCTAATATCATGACGAGTAGACTAAGCATGACATAATATTATAACTGCTAAGAACAAGTTACAACTAATAGTTTAACTATATAAAATAATGATTGATATTAAAAATAAATGAAAGTTAACTGATGTGAGATTACTCAACATATGACTTCTAAATTTAAATGACTGAAATAAAAGAAAAACTCAGATCAAAAACAGAGACACCAAGATTTGATTTTTAAAATTAAATAAAAAAATGTTCAAATGAGCTATTTAAAAAAAACATGTTCAAATTTTACATTTGATCCAAATCAATTTCAAAAGGCTTTTTAAGTATCTAGGAGCCTTAAAAAGCATAAGATAGGCAGTGTTAATTCAGTTTTCATGGTGAATTTGCAAGGAAAAGTAAATTGTTCCAGGAGGAAAAGGTAACATCCTTTGATGCTAAAAGCAACTTTGAAAGTAAACCATCACAATATATTGGTATATAAATAAATTGGTCCTAATGTCATTCATGTGAACTTAGTAGATCACATCAACTAAAAGTAATCAATTCAAAAGTACATAAAGTGAAAACATACTGCTCTTCAAACTCCAAGCAACTCTCTTTTTGTCAATTACATATGGACAAGCTTTTCTTTACATTATTTACATTGTTTAAATTGTTATTCTCATCGTTATTGCCATATTCATGACATTTTGGCCCAGGCGGCTGGATTTTCAATACCTGGCACAGATCATTTGTAACAAATAACTTAGAGAGTTGAGTTAATGGGAAATAACTAAGGCATCCAGAAGTGGCATGACTCATGGAATGAGAACAGTATACTCCAGTGACTGAAAGAAAGGGTTCAGTTCGAAATTTCAATTTCCTGAAGAAGGCCAAAGCATATAATGGCCAAAACATCATGAATATAGCAATAAAGATGTGACAACAGTCCGAACGATGTAAATACTACCTCATCTCAGAAGTATAAACAAACTTTTTATTCTCCAAAATAATGACATTTCATCCATTGTTAAATATTTATTGAGGTAAACACTTCTATAATTTATTTATTTCTTTCATAAAAGATTCAGCTGCTTTCACACTACCACTTGGCAAATTCATACCTAACCTCTATAATGTGCTAAGAATAATGTTATTTAAAATGTTTCAGCTATCAACAAATAGCTTTAAAATGCATCTCATAATCAGATTTTTTTATCATTGATTGGTTTGTTTTTACAATTTATCAATTCTTTATTTAAAGCTGAAACATATTTTGGATTTTAAAAATATTATTTATTTTTGTAATTGAACATTGCATTAACAACCAATAGTTGAGAGAGAACAAATATTTTTCCAGATATACAAGTCCTACTATTTTAACACATAACTAGAGGGAGATGACAAGGGTATTTATGCATATGTGAACTCAACTGGAATTTGAACTCAGCTCTTATTTCTTATTCCAAGCTACCTTCATAATCAGGTATGGTTTTCAATATCTTGAAAAACACAAGATTTGAGAGATAAGCCTTTGGTTCAATGTTACAGAATATTTCTCCATTGGCTCCATTTGCTACTTTGCTATTATTGAAGACCTTATCACAATAAATTTTCTTCAGCTTTTCAAGACATTGTTATGGTTAAGTGAACTATGTTTTCACTTTTATAATTTTCATATTGTTTTATCAAATTGATGATAATTCTTTTCTTCTTTGATTCTATTTTGGGGCCCTGATATATTTCCAGAGATTAGCTAATCACACACAAACAAAAGATAGGAAAATAAAACTTTTATTTACATAGCAGTCAAACAAGATTTGGTGGGGCTGTGGGGGACCAGTGCCTCGTTCCTTCATTAAGCACTGCAAGTCTTCTTTTAGGTCCACTTGACTAACAGATTTATCAAGTTTTTCACAAATCTGAAAATACAATTTTTGTTTTAAATGCAAATGCAAAGATAAATATGCAGCAAACATCATAGAAATAATCTGTAGGCTGTTTTGAATGGTTAGATTTCAAGTGTTTAGAGCAATGTTAGATTTAGCAGAGAACGCCACTTCCTAATGATGCTTTTTATGTAGCAGTAAATTTACTCAGATTTTTTTCTATTGACTATGTAAGTCAATATTTGCATATTTAAATAAAATGTTCACAATACTGAGTTCCATGATGTTGTTGTTCATCAAGGTCATATAAAAAGATATATTTATAGAATATATATTTATATATCTTGAGATGCTAAGTAAATTTTCAAATTTAAATTTGTTTCCATACTGAAGAAACAAATTTTGTATAGAAAATGTTTTGTAAATATAATAGAAAACAAAATGAACATTAAAAAGTTACCAGGTGTGTTGCTGTATCTGGTAATGTAATATTAATAAGAATTCTCTGATGGACTTTTATTCTAATCTCACATGAAAGCGAAAGAACAAAGAACTGACTAGCTGGATATATGATTTGAGCTTATATCAATTATATTGATTTTTTGATGTTATTTGTCTAGAGAAGATGATCCCAGCATGTGAGATATTTGGAAAGAGCCTGAAAACCATACCACAGGCTGACCCAAACCTTGTGAGTGAAATTGGCTAAAGTTTGGGAGTCACTGTGACCGAGGGTTTTGTCCTGGCTTTTGTTCAGTCTGTTGTCCACGCCAGATAACGCACATTCTCTCAGAAACTGTAACTAAGGTTTGCTTACTATAGTTGCAATATAAACCACAGGTCAGCTCTGTGGGTGTTGAACAAACACAAGTGTGCCTGAGCAAGCATGTCTGTAATGGGAATTAGTTAGCAGCCCTAGTAGACAGACATCCTTGTATACGAGTGACCAGCCATACATATACATTATCACTTTTCTTTTAATGCAGACAATTCTAGCCGGATATATCTGATTACAAATGATCTGTGCCATTACAGTATTGTCTGTGTGGTATGCCTTTCACGAGGTATTCTTGGTACATATGACACATATTATCAGGGTATTATTTGATATCCATAAAGGGATATCAAATAATACCCTCACAATTTCAGAAATGACTCTGAAAGGTTTTAAACCATAAAGCTTTATCTGCAATTGCAAATAACAGAAGTGGATGAAAGTGGTGCTCATGTTCTCTTAATAATGACAGTCTGCTTAAAAGCCCTTAAAATACCAACAGATGAGGTGAAATGCATTAGCACTGGCACTAATCAAGTACTCTGGTTCACTTATACAGGGAAAATTCATTTGGAAATAATTTTTATAGATTAGCATTCATTAGACCTTCCTCAAAGTGTGACAATTGTTAGAATAAAAAAATACTGATTTCTTTAACATGTTATAATACAGTGTGAAATCGATCCCTGACTTTTTAAAAAGTTATCTGAGCTTACTTTTTTTATTTACAAATGTCAAACAATGCCTAAGGTTATATGAATACTAATCTAAATTCAAAATTTTCTAATTTCTAAATTTTTCACTATTTTTTGCAAGTGGACAAGTCAATTTAAATCATACTGCTGATTGACAGTTTCATAAAATAATAAAATAATCATACAATATTGATTGTGCAAACTCAACATGAAGCAAAGCTACCATTAAAAATGTTCAACCAAAAACTTGAAATTTATTTGTGTGAATTACCTGCATTAGTTGCGGCCCCTGCTGGGAAAGGTTTGTGTTAAAGACATTGAGTAACTCCTGCATTTTATTAATTCTATCTTCCTCTAACACTTGCATTTGAGCAGCTCCCTGTAATAAAAAAATAACCCCAAAAAACAAGTATTAATATTTAGGTTATGACATTTTTAACAGATGTTATTTAATAAAACATTCTGAAAATTTACCATAATAATCACTGAATATGTATACCAGGCTCTTGATAATAATGGCAAAGTTCAAGCTGTGGCTCTAGATATGTCAAAATCTTTTGACAGATATTCCAGAAGCTGGCTTTCTGTGTAAGCTCCAGAGTTACAGTATTTCTGGACCGTTATTTAATTTAATCCAATCATTCCTATCGAATCGTGAAATGTAGGATGCTTTGAAGAGGGAAGCTTCTAGATCCTTTCACACAACTGCGGGTGTCACACAAGGTCCACTGTTTTTAGTCTTCATCAATGATCTTCCTGATGTCATCAGTCCCCATGTAGGCATCTATGCAAATAGCACCACCATTTATTCCTATCTCATTATCAAATCACACAAGGATGACAAAGTAAACCTGATTGCTGCTCTTGAAACAGACTTCTAATCAGTAGCAAACTGAGGTAGGAAATCAATTCGGCGGCTTTTAAGCCAAGAAACGGACTACAACACCATATTCCTCTGTGCTCTATATTTTTGGCTCTTCCACCTCTCCAGGCTTTTTGAAGATATTCATCTACAACAGTTTATGTTCACCCAATATATTGGATAATGTCAATTGTTGATTATGCATATAAATTATTTATTCAAT
This sequence comes from Ascarosepion bandense, assembly GCA_037127315.1. Taxonomy (NCBI): domain Eukaryota; kingdom Metazoa; phylum Mollusca; class Cephalopoda; order Sepiida; family Sepiidae; genus Ascarosepion; species Ascarosepion bandense. The sequence goes on along the minus strand of JBBBDQ010000894.1, from coordinate 6,852,874 downwards.
AAATTAAGAAAAGTTCAAGTAACTTATCTGGTTAATTGATGCAAGAGTTTCATATTGAAAGACTCATCAGGTTCAAGGTTGATAAGAGTTTTGCAAACCAAACAAGTCATTTGAACTTTTAATTTATTGAATATTATAGCTCTAGTTATCTACTGAGTGCTTTTTGATAAAAGTTCTGTTAGTCTGAAAAAAAAAAACAATGTAAAAATCTCATAATTTTCACACATTTTTTTCAGTTGTATTAATTATTATTATTGTGCAGTGTTGCACATTGATGTCATCATGATGTCATCAATGATGTCATCATGATGTCATCAATGATGTCATCAATGATGTCATCATGATGTCATCAATGGAAATTCTGTTCTTGAGGGATGGCATCAAGAAGTGCACTCATTACAACAGAATTTAGATCCTGGTATATTTCAATCTTTTCAGTTTCTTTGGAGTCCACTCCTGTATCATCATTATTAATATTATTATTATTATTATTATCATTATCATTATATATGTATGTATATTAACATACATTAAACTAATAAATATTGTTGTTGAATTATTTTTCATAAATTTCAAGAGAAAATATCAAAAATAAAAATCAAGCATTTAGCAAAATTCTCTTTGACAGTAATGTATGGGTTATTTGAAATACAAACATTTAAATAAATTCCAATAAAGTTTCTTTGGTAGGAAGAAAATACAAATGTTGTTTAGTTTATAGCAGAGTCAAATTTTGACAAACTTCAAAGTAATTATGAACAATGCATATGACTCCTATTGTTAGTCTTTTCGTTCTTAAATTTGTTAAAATTAGCATAAAACTTAATATTTGATAAATCAGATATAAGATTGCATTTCTACAGATTTTCTACTGAGTTTATTATCAGTGGTAAATCTGTATTCTGTCAGTAAATGATACTTGATAATCAGTTTGGGTAATAATATCTGATACATTTGTTATTGAACATTAAAATATCAGTTGATTACTTAAATTTAAAGTAAATAAATTGAAAAAAAGATGCTGTCTCTTAAACAGATTATAAAAACTATTAATATTTTTTTTTAATATTTGTCTGTACTTCTGAGATGAGGTATATTTACATTATTTGGACTGTTGTCCTCATCTTTATTCACAATGTTTCAGGTGATTAAAAAAATCGAAATTGGAATTTCAATCACTGAAGTATACTATTCTTGATTCCTGGGCCATGTATCTGATGTCTTAGTTATCTCCCTTAACTCAACTCTCTAAGCTTTAGTCAAATAACTTAGTTGAGTTAAAGTGAGATAACTAAGACATCCAGAAGTATTATGGTTCATGGAACGAGAACAATATACCTTAGTGATCAAAATAAAGGGTTTCGAAATCCCAATCACCTGAAAAAGGCCAAAGTGTACAATGCTTGAAATGTTATGAATATGGCAATAAAGATGAGGACAATAACCCAAACAATATTGTTGTACTATTTTATTACTCGTGTATCTCATTACCTTCAAAATGCTCAAATCCCATTCTTGCCGTGCAGCCTCTGCTTTTTGGCAGGTCTCACTGTATTCCTTATCACACTTCTGTACACTGTCATACTGTTGCCGACACTTTTTTTCCAGCTGCAAAAGACATAATTCACAAATAAAAGAAATCATCATAAAAATTGAGTTATTCCAAAATTAATATTCATACTTGAATAATTAAGGTTATATCTAAAGAGAAGAAACATTTCAATTTGTTCTTTAAAAAAAAAATCTACTTATTTATTTTTACAATGTCATTATTGTTCTTAAAATTATTTCTATATTTATTATTAATAATATCATCACAACTCATCACTAATGTGTGTGTGTGTGTGTGTGTGTATATATATATATATATATATATATATATAATTTTTAATAATAACAATGACATTGAACTTTAATTAAATTAGTATGAAATATTAAACAATAATAAAAAAAAAAATAACAAATTTAAACATTTAAAGGCACGGTCCAACAGTAGACAACTTGAAACCAAGCTCTCCTATCATTCTGAAGATGAGATTCTGATCTCAAAATATTAATGAATAATAGATAGGTAATACTCATTACCTTCTTTACCTTCTTTTATTATAGTAAACACATTGTGATAACCTTTTACCCATACATAAAGATGTTAATTTTGTCATCGAAATTAACATAAATAATCTAACAAAATACAGTATTTAAAATACAGTCTCTAAATTTACTGCCCTCTGTTTGAGACTGTTCAATCCTTAGAAAAATTCAATTTAAGGTCATCATATCAGCTGGCTTCTTCTTCCACCACCTATATATTAATGTAAATCTCACATTGTATCTCTTACTTCCTCTTTTAACAATAAAATGTTTTCCTTCCCCCATCCCCCCAACAACTATTCCTTCCATTTGGATAAATTAACTCAATGTGAAAAAGTTCAGTCTGAGAAGCTGAATATTTATATATCCACAAAATAAATCATTACTGGTGGATTTGTAAAAATTTGTCCAATTTATTTTCATATTTATATTGCAATGTTGTTATGATAATTTATATCACTATTTATACTTCTTTTAATGATAAAAAAGGGAACCATTCAAAAATAGCAATTATAGACAACTAACCATATTAAGTTAGCTGATGGTAAAAAAAAAAAAAAAAAACAATATTCTCTTGATGTAAAAACATTTTTTTGCTATTCACTAAGTAAAATAATCCAGACCAGAGAATATCCTTTATTTAAAAATTCTAATAATTTCAAAAAATAATTTAAATCCTCAGATATCTTTAGAAAAATATTAATACTGATGAAAACCTTCCTAGAATTAATCTGATTAACTCCACTTTGTTTTGTTTCTAGTTATTTGTCTTGAAACATTTTCTTTAAAAAATTCCAGTTATTTTTTACTATAAATTAAAAAATGTATAGAATAAATATTATAAAATTATAAATAAAAACCCATACATTTCATTGTACATTAATGAAAGAACATAATTCTTACCTTCTACACCCCCACCCCAAATCTTTCAACAGTTTGAAGACTAAGCAAAGCTTATTGAGACTGAAAAAATAAAAAATAAAAGGAATAAAAATAAATGATAATTACCTTGGTTACATCTCTATCTGTATATTTACCTCTCCCGGCTCGAGCCTCAGCTAATTGTTCCTCAAGTTTTTCTAACTCTCGAGCAATGGTAAAAGCATTCTTTTTTGACTAAAAATAAAAATGATATAATTTATCTGATTAAAGCTGTAAATTTATGACATATTTTGTGTTTTAAAAGAGACAATGAGTGGGAGAAAGTTTTGCTATTCTTAAAGAGTTATTGAAGGAACCATGAATATTAAGACAAGATTACTTTTAATTAAAAAAAAAATATAAATGCTGTTAATTCCTCACCTTGTATTCCTCATTCCTTCGATCAGCCAACTGCCGGACAGCTTTCTCTACCATACTTTCAATCTCAAATAAAGAAAGACATATTATATTGTAGAGATAAGAGTTAGTTTTTCTTAAATAAAAGGATGAAAGAAAAACCAAATAATATTATATGCTTAATCAAATACACAATTAAACAGGTGTTAAAATACATATACAAAATAGTCTATAATGTATTTTATTCATTACAAGTTGAACATATGGAAATTCCATTTACAATTTTGCAATTTAGTAATAAAACAAATTCATAGAATATAATTATAAAGAGAACAAACTTACTATTTTTAGTAAGAAGAATGATAGACAATAAAATTAGTTTTTCGTTTTTATAACTGTTTCACTACAAGCAAGGCAATTACAATGAGAGGAGACGGATGACAGAAAAGAAAACAGTTATAAGTGATGTTGTAGAAAGAGCGATGGGAGTCACAGAGATAGAAGATGGTAATTGATGTTGCATTTAAACTTTTGGAGTTTGTAGCTATAAGGAAAACAAGTATGGGGAAGTGCAAAGAATGAAACTGCTGAAGTAGAATTAGCAGTTACATTTGCCTATTTTGATGGTAAAAGGATGTGACCAAGCTGCCAATCTAGTTGCACAGGTAAATTGTTGATGGCAGGTCACCAGGGAATAATGCTAATTATGCATAACTTTCGTGTTTACACACGGGAAGATTTTTTAGTGGCAAGGTAATCATCTCTTAAGTTCTAGGTGATTTATTCAGGTGCTTTCGACTTTCTTTTTGTACTTTGTTAGCTATCTCTTTTTCTTTTATTGCTCCCTTTTTTCTTAGAATTGTAATATCTGAATATAGACATGGTTCTATATCTACTGTATTCATCTGCAAATATCTTTGTGTTTGGTGATTTTAATGCTCAATATGTCAAGTGGCTTAATCATTCTAATGTTACTGATGTTAACTTTCAATTTTTGTCTCTCAGTCAAATAGTGGATTTCCTTAATAATTCTGATCAACATACTTGATCTGTCCTTTATCTCCTCATCTGGCTCTTGTTAAGTGTCACAACTCTGACTGCTTGAGAATTCAAATCACAACATAGTACCTGTTGATATTTCTTTTGAGTTGTCTATTAGAGATGAACCTCCTATTCACAAGACTTCTTTCTGTTACCAGAAATGATTGGAATTAATTTTATCATTTTCTTTGTGACACCTCTTGAAGTAAAATTTCTAAACTTCCTACTAAGAATTGTGCCACCAAGGATTTTTCTCAGGTAAAAGCCATCATTGATGCTTTTGTGCAATTGTTCTATGCTAACAATTTCTTCTCTTGCACTTCTTGCTTGTGGAACTCTCTTCCGGCTTCTTGCTTTCCAGTCAACTATGATCTTCAAAAATTTAAATGCAATGACGATTGTGTCCTTAATTCCTGTTCTTTTATTTTTCTTATATTCTTTCATACTCAGTAACCTCCTTGTGTCTTAGTGACTTTATTGCTTTGAATAATTTTAAAAACATTTCTTTGTTCTCTCTCACTTTTTTCCTTCTAGCCTATTATTTTCAGCCAACATATATGTAAATATATATTCTAAATTTACTTTATATTAAACAGGAATGGATAAAAAATGACTTACTGGCCGTCTTGATTTCTGTTGAGCTTCTACCCATAACTTCAGAGGTTTGGCAATGTCTTCCATTAAAGCCCGACTCACTTGTCTGATAGAAATGGGAAAACAAATCAAACAGAGATCGATATAGATTGTTTTGTTTTCTAACCAGAATTATCAGATTTTAAGTGATAATTCAAACATGCAATCCATTTATTTTCTACTGCTGTGTATTGAACTAAACAGGTCAGATTAGATATTTTTTCATTTTAAAAATTATAACAGTCGACTTCATTCTTTTAAGTTCCAATGAAAAGATTTGCAAATAACATTATTTTAATAGAAATCAATTTTGATGTTTATTAATTTATAGATCATACTGCATTAACATTAAAAAAAAATATGATGCAAATAATTTTTATCATTATAAAAATTAAAATATTTATTCACCTATAAAGATCTTTTAAACTTTTAAGCAATAAATCATTGAAGTGATTTTTGGATAATTTATAGCTTGAAAGATCTCACAAGTATGTATTAATAAGTATTATCCCATGCATAATACTTACTCATAAAAATTTAATGAAAACTGGATACTTAAAAAATTTAATGAAAACTGGATATTTAAAAAATTACAGTATTTTGTAGAATGATTTTCCAACTGAGAAAATATGAATTTGTTTTTATAAGATAAAATTTTAAAGATGATAATCACGTGACAAAGTAAACCTGAAAAACATGATTGATGATACACACACATACATAAATATAATAAGGTAACTGAAGATTTCATATAAAGCAGGATTTATTGATTCAAATATAAATTAGTGTGTATTTTTAATATCAATAATCAAAAATAAGTTTCATTAGGTTTAATTATTCTGAGTTTATTTGAACAAACATTATTAAACATTAATTTACCCTCTGTATAAAATTAAATAAGCGAAATTAACAAGTTACAAATGCAAAGCACAAATTATATAATTATACACACAAAAAACTTTTAGTATTTTATTTGCAAGGAAAAAGGCATCTTGATAGATGCATCCAAACTTGTTAAGGATATATGATCTCACAAGTATGTATAAACAATGCATAATACTTACTCATAAAAATTTAATGAAAACTGGATACTTAAAAAATTACAGTATTTTGTAGAATGATTTTCCAACTGAGAAAATACAAATTTGTTTTTATAAGATAAAATTTTAAAGATGATAATCACGTGACAAAGTAAACCTGAAAAACATGATTGATGGTAAATAACTGAAGATTTGATATTTTTTAAGTTTTCTAAATCATTGTGAAATATAATTATTATAATATTTTTTAAGAATTTTAATCATTCTGCTTGAATAATATATTTATTACTATATGATCTTTATACAGAAGTACCATAAAACATGCATTTATTAACAATCTGGAATATATATTATTACATAAGTAATGTCTGAATTTAGGGCCAGAAAAATAATTTTCAAAATTACATTTAATTAGAATTTATTAATTAACTTCATCATTATCTGATCTTTAATTTGATCATTATCATTAACTGCTTTCCAATAATTGACAAATTTCATAATACTGCTTTTATAAGTCTTTTGATTTAGAGGAAAAGAATATAGAAATGCTACTTTTCACCTCTGTGTGTTTTGTAAGAACAAGTTCAGATAGTTTTGTAAACTCCAGAACAGTTAATAATCAGGTGGAGCAAAATCTGAAGAAATAATTAGGAAGTCAATGGAATTTTCTTTCTCAGTCAAGATCTTTAGTCTTTTCAAATATGATCTTTACTGTATGTAGCCATATGTTATCATATCACAAGCAAGATTATTCACACTGGACCTCATTTTCTTCAAAAAAGGGTTTAAATGGGAATAAATATAACTAAAGTTGATCACACTAACAAAATCCTTCCAAATGCTAAAATTCTTCTTGGATGGCAGTTAATTGTTAATTGTGCTTTAATCTATTCATCTCCAATAAAGCATTGTCTGTATTGTTTTATATTCTTGTAAAATCTTTTTCATCACTAATCACCACTTGTCCAAAAGTGGTAAAATGTTTTCACAAGAAGAGCAGAAAAATGCAGATTTTAATTCTTGCTTTATGGCTGGTTTCTGTCCAATCATAAGGAATCCATTTAATAAATTGTAGATGATGTTGAACTAGTGAACGTCTTGAATTCAGTTCATTCTTCCTAAGTATTAAGAATAGTTTTGTAACCTCATAAAGGATTACATATCTTATCTACTCTTCTGGAGATACATCTATCAATTAAATAAGTCAATTAAATTAGTTACTAAGTTAAATTGTACTGTAATAATGTAACTCATTTAAAATTCAAAACAAGCAAACATTATTATCATTTAGATATATTTAATAGAAAAGTTTATGGAAACCTAATTTTCAAGACAACCATAAAACCAAACTTTTTAAAAATATAGCACATGTAAAAAAAAAAATCCCACAAAGAATTGAAAAAAATACTGTATGAACATGTTTGGTTACTTTATAGAATTTAATATGCCATTAAAGCACTGCTATCCTTTCAATATTTTAGATTTGATAACTTACTTATGTAATTCTGATTCCTGTTCCATCTCTACTGCTGTTGCTTTCCAGCCTTCAGCCAAACTCCTAGAAAATAAAGCAAAATGCATTCAATAATCAGATGAAGCCAACAGTAACACTGATGATATGTTCACAAAATACTGGAAATATTTAATGTACATAGACACTAAGATTTCAATAATAGACAAAGTTTCAATGTTTGAAAATGAAAAAACAAAAATATTCACAGAGATTTCATTTATTTCCTTTACTGAAGAAACTTTTAGAAAATAGTTTTATTGCTTTAGAATGACTTGAGATATGCTTCCCAATCTCTACTTTGAATATTTAAATTCTTTGCCAACCCCATTTTACCAATTGAAGAGGTTGGTCATCATAGCAAATATGAAACTATTTTAGTTTTATCCAAGGATCACCTTGGTTTTATCCCATTTTTGTTTATGTCACAGTAGGCAACCCAAACCATCCCCAGGTTTGTAAATAAGTGCAGCACTGCAACAATCAGTTCATGGATAAAGGATGATATCTTTGTTAGTAAGTAGGCATATAATATAAAATATTATAATAATATAAAAGGCATTAATTTTTCATGTCTTCTGAAATACTTGAAGATCTTTGTGCAAAAGATAAAATGTCAACTTCTTAAATTGAAACCATTAAATCAATGTAGGAAGATTCATTAATTTTCAATGCTATTCTGGAAAACTTATATATTTTATTTCTTTTGTAAGATAAAGATAATAATTCTTTAATTTTATTGAGTAAAGATAAATCTAAACTAAATTTATTCAATTAATTTAAGCCTTTTTTTGTTAATTTCTAATGAGCATTGAAATAGTTTAATAAACAGAAATAAACTTTATAAAACCTATTACTGTTATTATTACCAATATAAAGTTGGTGTTAATGATAACAATGTCTTTAAATACCACATTCATTCAGGATATATCTTGCTTTTTTCTTTAATATCTGCAAATTGTCATGATTTCTAAAAGAGAGTAGATTAGTTTCTCTATTGTTTTCTCCACAGTTTTGAATTCAGTGTTAACCTTTTCCTAGACTGGTTATCTTACCAAAATTAAAGAGCTCAGTCCTACCAGCAGCTATAGAAAGAAGCCTTTCCCAAGTGAATGAAATAACTTCAGTCAGAACTTAACATGCTGATTTCACTTTTCCACATCAATAGCCATTATGCCACTGACACATCCAACAAAGTTAATCAGTCAGTTAATTGCCATACATGATACATGCTTGAGCAATCATGTCTCTTCTGATCCATGGCTGATTAAGGTTGGTATTTTTTACACAGATTACCAACCAAGGCAATAGAATATAGAACTATAGGCTATAGAACCCAATCTGTCCTGCTATTCAACCCATAGCTGGAGGAAGAAGAGATGGTAATTTGTACTAAGGGTATTTGAAAGTGACAGGAATTCAAACTCAACTCTGATTTTTAATTCCGAGCCTATATCATACAGCCAAAAAAGTACAAAAAACAAATTAAATGACCAACTTTTATTTCCTACTTTTCTTTTATTCAGATCCTTTCTACTTTACACTGCATATCTCCTCTTCTCATTCCTCTTATTTTATCTCAAAGAACTAAGAAAAGATTATGCATATAATTTCCTTGTCTTTAGCTTCTGCTTAGGGGTCATTTGCACTTTGTAAGTTAAAAGACAGCGTGAACAAAGAATACCTGTGACAGTAAAACTAAAAATAAAGCTACAAAGGTGAGCTCAAATAACACAAATGTAATAAGTTTATTGAAATATAATTGAGGATTGTAGCAAATTGGAGTTGAAATTTCAGCTTCGCTCTTAGCAGTCTGAATAAAAGAGAAGAATGCTTTAGGTTTGAGAAGTCAAAATCAATATTTTCCATTGTCTTAAACATTCTTGGATTCTGATGTAACATGGCACAGATAAAGAAAAAATGAGTGAAACAATAGAAATGTAGTGGAAAAGAGACTAAGATGGAAAAAGTAATAAGAGAAAAATAAAACTAAGAAGAGATATAGAAATATTAAAAGCTAATGAAAATGTGAGGTTATAGTAGAGTACAAAACTGAGGCTAGAGAGAAACAGAGAAGAGAGGATAGAGTGAGTGAAAGAGAAAAAAGAAAGTAAAAGCAGAAAAGAAAATTTAAGTAAAAATTTTTAAAAAAAGATTAAAATATAAGATAGAAAAGAAACACTTATGATTTGATTTTAGCAAATAAGAGTTTATTTTTGCATTTCTTCCAAGCAAAAAGGATATAAAATTTTTACAAAGAAAATAATAAAATAAAGAGTGGGAGGATCAAGCAGAAATTAAATGAATGTAAAATGAGAGATAAAGAAGAAGAGAAAAACTGAGAGAGAAGGAATAGGAGGAGGTGAAATGAAAGTGTGGAAAGAAAAAATAATAGAATGAATTTAATATAGAAGTAATAAAAGAATGAAGAAGAGGTGTATTAAAAAAATTGGATAAACATAAGTAGTTAAAAAACACACACAAATCAGTATGGGTTCAAAAATATGCCCCATGATTTAATTCTTCCTTCTCTTAATAAAAAACCCAAGTTAATATGAAAATTAATATAAGTTTATAAATCTATTTTAGCATATTTGAGACAAAAAAGAAAAAGGAAGAGGAATGATATTATTACTGATAATTGTAGAATTTTATAAAAGCTTCTGTATATAATAGTTCTGAAGTGTGAATGCAAAAAAATCAATAATTCAACAAATAATGGATAGAGTTTTGTGAGAAATTAAAATTTGGCTGACATTGCCTCCATACACAGAGACAACCTCAATTAAAGAATAGTATAACAAAGAGTGTTTGAGTTGAAAGAGAAAACAGAGAGAGAATAAAGTGAGAGAAGTAATGAAAAAGAGGAAAAGAAAGAGTGTAAGACTACAAAGAAAGAGCAATTAATGAGAAGAAAAAAGTGATAGGGACATTTGTAAAGATTAAATGATAAATGGGAGAGAGAATATTGAAAAATCCGAAGAGTAAAAAAGGAGAAAAATTGAGGTATAATAGAGAGAGAAGTAAAACTTATGAACAGAAACATACATTATTTGTTAGAATTCATCCAACCCACATAAAAACCCCTTAAAAATTTAGAGTTCACAGTTCTCATGATATTCAGAAATAGAATAAAATAAGAACCCAGATGTAAAAATTCTGGTATTAGAGCTTTGTCTAAAGCAAAAACAAAGGAGAAACTGAAGAGAAAGAAAAGTTTATAAAAAAGGTGGAGGAAAGCAAAAAGAAGGAAAAGGATTACAAAATATACTATCTTTCATAAGAGAGAAAGTAAAATGTTAGATTATATACAGAAAGGAAAGGAGATCATAAAAATAACAATAATAACAAAAATAATAAAAATAACAAAAATGATGTTTTTGGCAGACTTGCTCCTCTTTGGATATCATAAGTAAAAAATGACAATATACTTAAAGTTTTCTTGGCATCACAAGACCCAATTATATATATATATATATATATATATATATCCAAATAAGTAAGGAATGAAGAAAATAATTGCCATGTTCAAAACATAATTTTAAAATAGTGCTCAATATAAAAATAGAGCAATGAATATTCATTATCAATTATTACTTTAGAACATGTACAAACTACTACAAAATTGTACGATGTCTCATCAGATAGTTAATAATGATGGTATTACCATCATTATTAACTATCTGATAAGACATTGTTTTTTCAATGTCAAAACAAAATGTACAATTTTGTAATTTGTACATGTTCTAAAGTAATAAATAATATATGTGTGTGTGTGTGTGTGTAACACTATTTTTAGCATGGCTGGACTGAAGTAATTATATTAGTTGTATTATTAATTGTTGCAAATCAGATGGAAGAAATTGTATTGGTTCATATTAATTTTTATAAATCGAAAAGAACCAACTGAAAAAAAAGTTGTTTGTTTTAATATGAACACAGGTAATAAATTTAATTATTCCAATATGAACAGAAGAAAATAAGAGATCACAAACCCAAAGTCAAAAATATGAACATATTCATAATTTGCAGGTGTGTCATTTGAACTGAGGTTATTACTGACAGACGCAGACAGTGTGACTAAGTGAAACACAACTGATATCTGAGTTATCACCGCAGATAAAAGTAAAAATTTTAAACAAAACATAGTTTTTGATTGTCGGAAAGGATTGTCACAAATAAAGGAAACATTTGATGAGTGCAAAAGGTTAAATAAGAATAAAATGAAATTTAAAATTTGGTTGGAAAAATTTATCAACCTAAAAGCTAGATTTTTTTGGCATCAAAAAGAAAAAGCTGAAAAGAAGTGATGTCGCCACAATGGTATTGCTTCATTAGTCGAACCAAGAGAAGAGAAGAGAAAAAAGGGTGGCTCCGCACCAAGGACGTGGGTGAAAGTGATTTCATTGGATGGAGATAGGATTTGCATGGACACTCAGTGTTCATCATCCACCCACCAGTGAATTTGGAACAAGCATAAAAAGTGCAACAACTTCTTCTCTGGCCCCAGGGAGGCCAGAGAAGAAGTTGTTGCACTGAGCAAAGAAGACGAATTACTGTCACCACTACCCACCACACACAAAGACCACCCTTCGGCAGTTTCTGTAAAGCTTCGGTGAGAAGCGAACAAAGAGAGTTTCTGAATCGTCACAACTTGAAAACTCTGATTGGCTTGAACATTGCCAACCAAAAACAAGAATTAATGTTAAAAAGAAAAATGCTTCTTTTGGATGAAACTTCCTCTCCGTTGTCAGCTAAGTAGAAACAGGAAATTGACAATTGTTTATATTCTATTTTTTTGTTGTTTTTTGTTTGTTTGTATATAAAGACTTTTTTCGAAACTTATTCAGGCGTCATTCAATTTATTTTTGGTGCCATTTTCAGCCACTCAAATGTGTGCGCACATGTCCAGTCTGGTTCAACTTGGCAGAGAGACATCTAGCAAGATTTCAGCATGACTTCCTTGAGATCGAAATTCACAGCATGGGCGGGGAAGTACACCATTGTAATAGTCGACTCAAAGACCAGCTACTGAATCGAAACCATCAATGACCAGGTGGCCGAGCGTCCAGTGTGTGTGTGTGTGTGTGTGTATATATATATATACATTAAAATAAAGCATTTGTTTTTCTTTAAAACACATATTGATTTTTCTCGCCTTCTCTCTATGTCTTTTTCCAACTAATGAAAAGACAACCATCAAATAAAAAAAGACTGAACCTGAACAAAAAACTGGCAGAAGTTTGCTGGACCAGAATCTAGCCATTTAAAACTACCAAAACAAGAGAGGCTTCCACTATATAAAAAAATAAAAAGTAAAATAATTTTAGCCAAAAAAATTAACACAAGCCACATCAGTAAGTCTGGATCCCTGTCAAAAGGAGTATAAACTGACAACCCTAATACAGGAATATTAGAGAAAACAGCCATACATGCCACATGAAAAAGTTAATCAGTCATCTACTTAAAACATTTTTCTACCCTTCTTAGAGCCAAGAAAAGACAGCAGATTGATGCCACATATATTTCTAAGATGACAACAACTACCAAAGCCTGACTTCTAAACTGTCACCTATCAAGCCAAAAAAATTTCTTCTGACTGCTATTATAATTGGACTTATAAAACAAATTTTTGCTACACCGAATATCAAAATCAAATAAATATATATTATTTATTTTATACCCTTGACTAAGTTTGTTTTAATTCCAAAGTTTGCAGTAAATAAATACCAAGAATATCAATCCCTCCACAATATCACCATTCTATAAGAGATGGATTATCATAATTCTGCTTTTAGCATAAGGTAAATGCTTTGTATCCCTTATAAATTTGGAAGTTACAAGGAAGAATTATTTCTTATCAAAGTTCTTTTACCAGTATGTATATATTGTATTAATAAATATAATAATTTATGATACACAGCATTTGTTCAGTAAAAATTAGAAACTGTATTGCGAAGGAAATTAATTATCAAGCAGTCTGAGTGAGTTTGAGTCAGTCAATCCAGTGTTAGAAAATGAAGTAAATATTTGGATAGCAAATATTTTTCTTCAATGATCTGCTTTAATTACTGCTTCCATGACATTACAGACAACATATTAATGTCAACTGTGATAGTGCAGTCCAAAGATACAATATCAAGGTATTTCACAACAACAATAGATAATGATTTACTTCATTAGATTTGAGTGTTACTTTTTTACAGGATACATTAATTAATGGAGCTGAAGGAAGAGAGTTGTCTATTTCCAGTTGAAAAGAGAATAAGAGCAGATAAAGAGAAATTGGTTTTTAAAAGTTACCTGATCAGAAGAAGAAATTTAAGAATTCTGCAAGATGCAATGCTGGTGTCCCTTGAGAAATAGTGTAGCAATTTGACCTAAATAGAACTTTAGTACTAAAAACAAACTCTTAATTATTTCAATAAGAAATATTTACTTTTAGTAAATGTGACAATTTTTTAATGTTATGTACTTTTAGGATGTGTGTGTCAAAAGGACTGTTATTCCCTTGACACCTCTATTATTGTATACACTTTGACTCCCACATCAACCAGCTTTGTATTTAGGACATCTTGAAATGGGAGATACTGAAGAAATTTCCTAAATACAAAGCTGGTCAGGAATTTTGTAGGCTATGTACTGAAGAGAAACTAGCTTTAGCTTTGTATAAGCAACCGACTAACTCTAATTCTAAGACTGAAATCCTGAATAAATGTAGGCATAGGAAGCCCTGGCTATTAGATTAGGCCAATCTATCGTGGTATAGTACCTTTTTGTTTTCATCTTTGTCTTCTATCCCTCCCTCTGAAAATTAAAAACTAAAAGTAATAAAATTGTTAACCTCCCACTCCCTTGTGCTATGTAGTTTCTTTGATTTCCTGGTCACGTGAGTTGTCTTAATTACCTTTTTATATGTTGTTTTTTCTTTTTCTCTTTAGCCAGCTTTCCTGACGATCCATTTAGGAAAAACATAGGTAGGTTCGTCTGGCTCATTAGGTGCTATTTAGTTTGCTCTACCTTTGTATTGAGAGCTTTTTGTTAGATGGTTACTCGTGTTGGGTTTTTTCTTTGGGCTTCGTGCTGATTTCGGTCCAAACACTTTTGACTGACTTTCATGCCCTTTTTTTTACAACCATATTTTCCTTTGTTCGATAGTTTTCGAGACAAGTATAATTATAATCATGTTTATATTATATATATAATTTATGTGATTTATATACATATATAATTTATGTGATTATATATACATATATATATATATATAATCACACAAATTTTATTAATAATCAATGACAAGGTACTTTAGTTAAGTTTTATATTTGTCTTGTGTTCTTATAATTTTCTTCTTTGCTGGATGTAAATTATATAGATATTGTCCAAATATATATCTGAGTACTTTTGACTATACTTTTACCCATTATCATGGATGATTTTATTTTTACTTTTAACTGATTATAAGTGTATATCTAGAGCTATAGGAATTTATTATTTCAAAACACAGTCAACACATTGTCAGTCATTTTATGAAACTTGTATAAAAGAGGGATTGTTGCCTAAATGCACAATTATATATACATATATGTATATCTTACTAAATATAACACAACAAAAATTCATTGTTGTTAATTGAGTATTCAGTTTTAACCAATTTCATTAAAAATAAATGGTTGCTTTTGATTGTATTATAGTAACTGTCATATCAATATAGATCTCTTCTTAAATTCTCAAAATTTGTATAATTTTTGTTTATTGGTTCTAACATAAAAAATGCAAAAAATTAACAAAATTTTCAGAATTTTCTTATTTAAGAAAAATTAAAAATGACTCAAATATAAAAAAGATTTCTGTAGTTTAAGGGGAGGTACTGTCAATGATCAAATGTCTGAAAAATGTTTACACTATTTACATTGTTCAGTCTGTTGTCCCCATCTTCATATATTCACACTGTTTGGGCCATTTTATGATCCGGCCTTCTTCAGGTAATTAGAATTTTGAATTGAACACTTTATTTTGTCCATTGAGGTAGAGTGTTCTAGTCCTGGATGTCTCAGTATCAGTTGAAACATTGTGAATATGGTAACAAAGATGAGGACAACACTCCAAATCGTGTAAATAATTACAATTCCTCATCTTAGAAATATAGACAAGTCTGAAAAATGGTTTACAAATTTTTGTACTCAATTAACAATGCTCAAGACAACCAGTTATGGTCGAGAGCTATTAAGACATTAAGCCAACATATTCAAAATATCCAGATAAAATGCCAAAAATTATTTACACCAGATTAGCTAAGTTACTCTTTCTTTCTTTTTATTAATCATTTCACTCCAAGACAATAAAAGCCAATAAGATGTAAAGGGTTGCTCGACTGTGAAAGAGATAAGAAAAACATTATTAAAGAGAGAAAACAATAAAAAAATAGGAATTAAGAAGACAAAGATAATGATTGTCATTGCATTTAAATTTTTGAAGATCAAAGTTGACTAGAAAGCAAGAAACCAGAAGAAAATTCCAGAAACAAGAAGAAATTGCTAGCATAGAACTTACAGTTACAGCTAACAATTTAAACAGTAAAATGATGAGACCTAGGTGTCAATTTATTATTGTGCTTAAATTTGTAAAGTCAAGGTACCAAGGAGGAAAGCTTATCTGAAGAATTACCATTTATAGAAACGTTACTCGGATGCTACATTAAGGTGGTGAGAAAGTGACTAAAGTCAAGATGCCAAGTCAGGACTGATAACAATGCAGATACCCTTTTGAATTCTATCAAGAATCTCTAAATATATATAAGAACCAGACCAAATGTGGCAGTAATATTCAATGCATGGACAAATGGTTGAATTATAAAGATAAGAAAAAATTTGGTTGTAATTAAAGTGTTTTGTTTTCAAGGAAAAAAGTGGCACTTAATAGCATAGACATGTTGTAGAACAAACAATAAGCACCAGTTAAGAAGGACCAGTTTTCATCCAAAGCAGATAATGCTGTGGCTAGAGTGTACTATTCTCAGCTATTTCAGCAAAAGGCAGAAATAGATACAAAGCATCTGAATTTACTGTATTTGACGGTGTATAAGAAGCACCCCAATTTCAGTAGAGCAAATCAAGAAAAAATTAGTAATTAGTACAATTATGTTACAGCCTAAGCT
Source organism: Ascarosepion bandense (assembly GCA_037127315.1). Classification (NCBI taxonomy): domain Eukaryota; kingdom Metazoa; phylum Mollusca; class Cephalopoda; order Sepiida; family Sepiidae; genus Ascarosepion; species Ascarosepion bandense. Next base: position 6,836,127 of record JBBBDQ010000894.1, on the reverse strand, counting down.
ATATTTATGAGGTATGATTTTGGTTAAACAAGCATGATTACAATTAAATGAAAAATAATAAGAAAAAAGAACACACTCCTATAAAAACTTTGTTATATCCAAAGGTTAAGAAAACAAAATAAAAATCAAGCAATTATTACAATTGAGCAAAACAGCACAATTACAATTAAAATTTTATTCATCTTCAAATTCATAAAAATTGTCGTCTTCATTATCAAAACTCTGATACTCATTTTCAATCATCATTGTTAAATAATGCATCAACTTCCGTTTCATTGAGAGCATTGCTATTGACACACTTTTTAAAAGATTTCACAATGATTTCTAGTTTAGTATTATCCCAAGCTTGCTTCACCCATTCGCAGACTTGTGCAATGCTGGGTCTTTTTATTATTCCTTTAAGTGTATGGTCATGATCAGGCATTGTCATCCATGTGTCTCATTGCTCCTTCATGGTTTGCTTCAATGGTCTATTCAAAGATATATCCAAGGTTGGTTACAATTGACTTATTAGTCCACCAGAAATAACTGCTATCTCTGTTTTCAATTCTGACACTTTCTTTTTAATCGATTCATTCCTATGCACTTGGAACTGATCCCAAGCCAGAACAGAGGGCTTTCATAGTAGTCCACCAGGACATCTTTCCTATACAACTCATAGCCATAACTGTAGACCAGCTTCATCTATCCAGACTTTTGGATGAACATGAACATGCACAATTTTTGGTATTTTATCTTTCAGTCTAGTTTTCCTCTTAAAAATCAGAAAAGGAGGAAGTTTTGTGCCATCAGCGCAACATTCAAAAACGACTGTATAATGGGTCTTTTCATGGTTCTTGGTTTTCATTGTAATAGTCTTGGATCCCTTAATACTCAGTTTTGCTTGACATCAAACGTTAGTGGGACTTCATTGATATTTCCTATCTGGCCTGGTTCAAAAGGAGTCCTTTTTCAAGCATGTTTGTGAAACTTTACTATTTTGTCATCATAGTTGGCATTCTCTGTACAACTGATGTTTTTGTATACACTGATAAACCTTCCCATTTTATAAAATGATAACACCATTCTTCTGTTCCTATAAAGTTTTGAATCCCCTTTTCTAATCTTCTAGCCCCATTCCTTATCATTTTCATAGTAATGATTCTGCCTTCACTTCTCTCATCTACAACCCACATTTTCATTTCCTCTTCAATTACAGGCCAGTGTGCAGCTGGGTGGTGAAGGTTAGTTTCCTTTCTTCGCTGCCTGTATGTCATTGTCCTGCAACCGTCATGAGTGTATCTTTTTTTCTGTAGGCAAAGGGCCAAAATATCTTACAGCTGCTCTATTTCCATACTCTTTAGCATAGTTTATTACATGAAGCTTGTATGCAAAAGTGTAACTTAACCTCTTTCTTGCTGTTGTCATATCTGAAGGGGTGAAATTCAGTCAAAAAGTTTCCGTTATATGATTTGTACAAGCTGAATCTTGTAAACACCTTAGTGGAATAATTAGGATTTAAAAGTTCTGATTGCATTTATACCAATGCAACCAGAAGTTATCACAAGAAAAGTATTAATGAAACAAATATATTTTACAAATATCTAATTTGAATTTATTGCATATAATTTTAGTGGAACAAAGTACTAATATTAAACGTGATAAAATTAATATAATGAATATTATCAATGATAACACTTTTAATTTGCATAATAGCCTTTTCAATAATCACAATAGGTATATGAAATTTATTCTAAAGTCTAAGCTAATAGGAGCTGCCAGGTAGTTTCAGCCCACTATCCTGAATTTTAAACCTACATATGGCATATAAGACGTAGGGGAATTTTAAAAGATATTTTTAGTAAAAATACAAAAAACAAAACAAAAAGTGCACCTTATATGCCATTAAATACAGTAGGTAAGAGAAAGGACTTAATATTCCATCAGCATAATATGACACTTCATCTTTCTTTTGTGATCAAATAAAAATTACCTTTTATTACATTTTTACAAATATCTCATGAAAAAAATTTCATTCATTGGAAGACTAAAAAAAGCATAAAAAGAATGATAAAAGGCTCTTGAAGGATTTCTGTTTGAAAAATGTCAGACTACTTAGGAAAAAGTCAACAAGTGTATTGCCCAGTTCATGCACCTCCCAAGTTTTTTTAACAGGAATAGAGGTTTGTCTTTTGTTCCCTGTTTAGGATTGGGTTTCTAGTGCCTTTTTTTTTTTTTTAATCGTATCACCCCGAGCAAGGCGGTAACGCCACTGATGTGCAGGGGTCTACGTAGGAGTGAAGAGATTGGAAAAGAGAAAACCGGAAACCGCATCCTAAACAGGAAACAAGGGATGAGCCTCTTCACCGGTTCAACAGATGTGGGTGGAGTGTGAACCGGGTGATAGTTTAGTATATCTACTTCTAAAGTATTTTTATTTTCTTTCACTTTCAGAAGACCCTTGCATCTTAGTACCATTGCTGCCTTGCTTGGGTGAATTGATTTAAAAAATGAAGTATTTTGTTCATTGAAGTCAATGTCAAAAAGTAAATATATATATTTTTTTTTTACTTTTATTTAATAAACTGAACAAACATTTTGGCTAGCTCAGTATATGAAGAGTAACATATAGTAACATATGTGCTTAAGTTTCTTGTTAAAATTATTATACAAGATTGTGGATTCACTTTTCAGTTTTTTAAGCTGGAAAATGATGTATAAAGAATAAAATATCTGAAGCCCGAACCGTCGACTTGGATATCACTAAAGCATTCGACAGAGTATGGCATGCCGGCCTTCTACGGAAACTGCGAAGCTATGGCATAACTGGACTTTTGTTGGACTTAATCCGGTCATTCCTCTCTAACCGCACACTGAAGGTGGTATTAAACAGACATGCCTCCCAGAACTACCCTACAAACGCGGGTGTACCCCAAGACTCTATCCTAGGTCCTACGCTCTTTCTAATCTATATCAATGATCTCCCCGATACCATAAGATTACAAGTAGGCATATACGCTGATGATACCACAGTTTACTCTTGCCTCGATCAAAAATCTGGTGTAGGTGACAAGGCAACCCTCGCTGCCGAGCTTGAGAAGGACCTCCAATCCGTGGTGGACTGGGGTAAATTCAATTCTTCCAAAACGAAGCTGCTATAAGTTAACCACCACAGACAACCGCACCTCCCTCCCATTAGCATGGAACAGGCTTGCCTCCCAGAGAATAAATCACTACGCCTGCTTGGCCTGACACTCTCAGCGGACCTCAAGTGGAATGACTACGTCGAATCCATTGCTAAATCCGCAGCTATGAAAGTCGGCTCTCTGTGCAGGACCCGGAAATTCTTTCCGCCTGAATCTATCCTGCAATTATATAAATCCACCATCCGCCCGTGTATTGAGTACTGCTGCCACATCTGGTCGGGTGCCCCTTCTATTCTCCTCAGGGTTCTTCACAAAATACAGTGAAGAATCTGTAATGTGATTGACACCGACTTGGCTGACCGCCTGCCTCTCTCACTGGCATGACGTGGCTTCCCTGTGCCTCTTCTATAAATACTTTCATGGCTTCTGCTCTGACGAACTTAAATCACTGGTGCCCCCCAGATGTGAATTTGCATGAGATACTAGATTGGCAACTTTTACAGTGAAACCGATGAAATGTAACCGCAATTTCTACTCCAACAGCTACTTTCCTTGCAAAGATGAAAGCTCTTTGTTCATAGCATGAATAGATTAGGCATGTTCAACAAAAATATGTCTGCAGCAATTTATTGAAGGAAAAATTTAATTTACAACATAAATTTTGATTTTTTTATACCTTACTTTAGTTGAACTTACTTTAGTTGAAACTATTGTACACAGATATAGACAGAAAGAAAGTAAAAAATGTAGATATCTCTCCCTCTTTCCTGGTAGAACATGAGTGATTATGGTTTTCTTTAGCTTCTTGTCTTTTGTTGCTCAGTTCAAAATTTTCTTTATGATTCCACTTTGTCTATTTATCACTTCATTCATTTGTTAAAACTTTTAAAAAGCAATGATGAACTTGTTGCTTTCCTCTGCTTCTCTTGGCTTTAATATGGCCTTTGACTGTTGAATTCTCCAAGTCTTCTTTTTATTTATTAAATTTAGATAAAATTTCATATATTTGTTTTTGACTGTCAATCTTCTTTTTAAAACTTTCTCATGTGTTGCATGTTCTGGTCATGGTATTCTTAACATACACTAGTATAACCGCATTTCAGTTGTTTCAAGCTTTTCATTTTGTTTTCCTTCGGAATTTACCATCAGTACATTGTTATCTGTGTAGCATATGTTGTCATGGTAATGTTCTGGTTATTTTTTCTAATTTTCATAGAATCAATAATGTTGCTGTAGGCATTAAATAATTCTGATGAAAAAATGCATCCTTATAGTACTCCTCTTTCAATTTGGGTGTACTCACTTAATTCATTCTCTATTTACATACAGATTGCAGACTATTTGTATATTTTTTCCATGTAGATTGTTTCTTTTTAAGTAAGCAGTTTTTTGCCTTGCACTTTATTGAATTCCTTGTGTAGTCTACAAAGCACATAGGTAGGTCTTTTTGCCTTTCTGTTCCCTGCAATCAACACATTTTGTAGCATCTCATACAAAACCACTGTTTTTTCTCTATTTCCACTGATTCTGCTACAAGAATTATATTCTAAATATTAATTTATTTGCACCAGGTTTCTTTGACAATGTGATGAAAAGTCATTGACTTAAATCTTCTAGTATTTTACAACTACTATATATTTCATTATCACAGCAGAAGCCCTACCAATTCCAAAGTTATCTAAGTCTGTCAGCATCATGAAAATTCAAGTAGATGCATATAAAAAAAAATTTAAAAATGGACAAAGATTGAAAGATAAAAAAAATGATCAGAAAAATACAAAGAAAGATAAAGAAAATAGAGAAAAATAAAAAAGAGAAAAATAAAAAAGAGAAAAAAAATGAAAGATAAATGAAAGGGTTATTTAGAAAAAGTGTTTTTCTACCAAAAAAGAGAAAAAGGAAAGAAATGATGTGTATAGAAGGAAAAGAAATTGGGAAAGAGGCAAAAAAAAGTTGAAAAACAAAAAAGCAAAAAAATAAATAAAAAAGTATTTTGCAGTTATAAGATGAATTCACTATTTTATAACAGCAGTAAAATGAAGAGCTTCTTGAAAACAATGTCACAATTCCAAAGAACTCTTGGAAAAGATGGTAACAGGTGAATATTATGTCTTATAAAGAGCTGCTGGAAATGGAACAAGTACTGCTGTTGTATAATAGTGACAAATGTACCATGATGAAGGCACACAGGCTTAGAAAACAAGATAGTGAATATAGAATGCCACTGTATGTTACAAATGACATTGATTTGATGGCAAATATTTCAGCAAAGCAGCAGGTGTTTTTATGACATTGAATAAAAAGTAACTGGTTGAACACACACACACATATATATATATATATATATATATATATATATATATATATATATACCCTTAAGTTTTTGTTTTTTTAAACTGAGAATCAATTTCTAAAATTTGTTAAGATCACATGGAAGATAGGAAAAGAGTTAGTTTCTACAATTATTCCCACATTTAAAGTAACATTATCTGTAAGTTATCTTGCCATAATATTAAAAATTAGGACAATATTTCAAATTTGAAATTGTACAAAACATTGTTTCCATTTCATATGCAAACACTTTTATACAGTAAATGAATTTATTAAAAAAAAAAATACTTATAATGAAAAATTTTGTTTTTCATTTTTTAATGTTTTCAACTTTTGTTGAATTTAATAACCATAGTTTTTATGTTTTGCAAAATATTGGGACTTTTTAAAGAAATTTAGGGTCACTCAAGGTAGGTTACTGTATGAGCTTGTTGTAAGGAGAGGGAAGGAGAACATGTATATTATGTAGGATAGATATCAGTTGTAGCTGGTGCGGGAATATCAGTATATACAGGTAAAAATAGAACACCTCGAAAGAATAGAATACAGCAAAAGAAAGAATCTGAGAAAAGGCAATACTAGGGACCGTAGCTACAGGATGCGCGGGCCTCGGGTTTTTCCCCTCAGAAAAATATGACAAACTGCAAGGGAAAAAGAAAAGTCATCTTTTGCAGGAAGAAATCAGAAATGACGAAGAAGAGAAAAGAATAGCTAATCCAAGTCGGGATGAGACAGCAAGGGGCATGGACCAAATGGAGCGCTATGGTGAATCGCCAAATCAAATGGTCCGAAATATGGCACGGTGACTCCAGATTAAAATTTCTGATTCAGGCAGTATACGACATCCTGCCAAGCCCCGCAAACTTACAATTGTGGTATAAAACCCAGTCGCCAAATTGTCATTTTTGTGGGTGCAAAGGTACCTTAAAACATATCCTGAGCAGCTTCAAGTCTGCACTGGCTGATGGACGTTACAGATGGCACCATGACGTAATTCTAAAAGAGATTGTGAAAATAGTTCAAAATGCTCTCAAAGAGAATGTTTACAACCCAGACACAAGGCAAATAAAATTTATTAAAGTGGGCGTGAAAATCCCACAAAATAGGAAAGTAAAGCCAAACCTGTTATCTCCTGCAACAGATTGGGAACTAAGGGCCGATATAGGCTTGAGTTTGAAATTCCCAGAGCAAACTGCCACCACAAAACTTCGCCCAGATATAGTTTTCTTCTCACATAATTTGAAGAAGATAGTGTTGTGGGAACTGACAGTCCCCTGGGAGGAAAACGCAGAAGAAGCCCATGAAAGGAAGAAGTTAAAATACGACGAACTGCTGGAGAGTTGCAGGATTAAAGGCTGGAGTGGGGCTAGAGGATTTGCAGCAAGGTCCTTAAGCAAAGCCTTAACTGATATTGGTATAGTGGGAGTAAAAAAAAGGAAAGCACTCAAGTCCATAACCGAAACAGCAGAAAGTACAGTCAATTGATTATGGATCAAAAGAGCGAGTAGCTGGAATTCAAAACAAATTGTGAGCTAAAATCCCCCAAAATTCTGCATTTCTGATTTTGCCTCTTAATATAAAGTGGCCTCTTAAAGTAACTGTAAAAACGGTTCGCCTCATAATGTAAAGTGGCTCTGTCTGTCGACAATCGGAAGCATTTCCAAGACTTCGTACCGGGCCCAAACGTTATAAATTTTTCCAGTGTCTGAAAGCGCTTATTGAGAGTGGACCAGAGACTGATCATCTCTGGTCGTGTCGGCACAGTATGATGTTGAAAAACCCGAAACCCCTAGTGATCCATGCAAAGACATCACTGACGACACCCTCTAGCACCAATACTATGGTGCGTATATTTGAAAAAAGTTAACTCTGGGATTGAAGATGTAGTGGTCAGGGAAATAACAGTTCTGGGAAAGAAGCTGAGTGGAACTTACTCTTCACCAGAGGAACATGAAGTGAATGGAATCTTTTGGAACATCAGTTCAAATTTTGATTTTGCGTGTTTTTCCTTTGTAATTTTCATTTTTTAATAATTGGCTGATTATGTTATTTCCTAAATTAAAGTTGTTAATTACCTTTGATATCTTATATTTTTTCAATCTTATTAAGACATGTTAACTTTTTGAGAATCATTTTTTTTCTCAATTTTAAAGTCAAATTTGATAGCGCAAACTAGAATTCTAAGATTATTTCCTATATTCATTTTGTTTAAGATGGCTACATTTTTAATAGTACTAGCTTTTTCAGCTATTATAAAAGCAATTTCTTTTTTGTTTCTCAATTGGACAATACCAATTTTAATGTGAAAACATTGATTTGCCTAATAGAATCTGACACAGTGCAGCCTGCAAAGAGTTTTCACATCAGTGAAAATTGTGATATCAATCTAATGCAGTCATTTACATTTCCAAACAATTCAAATTATTTTTACAAAAATTTAAAAAAAGTTTTTCAATAGAATGTAAAAAAAGACAAATTAAGCAATAAAAGATTTAATCAATGCAAAATAAAACAATAAGCTAAAATTTGAAGGAATAATTTACTGTATTACCTGCAATGATTGTTACAAAGAATGCATAAGTGAAGCCTCAAGAAATTTGAATAAAGGATTATATTAACACAAAAAGGATATTTTGCAAAACATTAGTTGCTCATTTTATATAAAAAATGCTACTTTAATTAAAAGAGAAAAGAATTCACTAAGAGAAAAATGTTTAGAAAGTGCTTTAGATCAACCAGAGAAAATGTTTCACCATTTTTAGCAAATCTTCTATAATCACAATGTTGAATATTTAATAACAAAAGCAATAGAAACAAAGAAAAAGAATTTAAATGAAATCGGCTAAATTATAGACCCAAACATTAAAAAAATATATTTTAAATTGCCAGCATCTCTCATTCATATGTGTGTCACTATCTCCTGCAGGGATACTTTCCCTTGTTCGGTTTAATACAGCATAGAGAGAAAAATTGATATTAGCAATATTGTTAGTTATGCTTTATTGTAATACACGATGTGAGCTTAGGTAAAAAACAATTTTAATACTATCAAATACTTGTAAAATATGGGGAATAGAAAAATTAACTATACTATGATGTACTTCTAAAATCCGGGGAATATGAAATTTAACTATTTCTGGGAAAGAAAAAGGAAAACAATATAATTTTTCTTCTTTTGTGTTCAAAGCGGATATTCTTAGCAAAGCTTGGTAAAGTTAAAGGTTTTTGGTAGCCAAAACAAGTGTCAGAATTATTTGATGGGGTCAGGCGGGGTTAAAGACCCTCAACAGATTTTTCTGGGAAACAGATATCTGTGGGAAATTGGAAAAATCAGAATACAATGTGAGCTGGTGAGATCTAATTCGTTGAGCTAAACCCCTTCCGCAAATCGAGTGGGCGAAAAATTTAATTGGCCAAAGACTTTGAGCCAGCCGGATCCCCAGAGAGGATTGAAAATGGTTATAAAAATCCAAACACGGCCAAAAAAATCAGTTTTTTCTGAGTTATCCAGTTAGCTATGAGAAGCAGTTTGATTTTTAAGTTGGCTGAATAGCTATCAGTCAAAATGTAACGGGTGTGGAAAAAGGTTCCCAACCGGGAAGCCATGACCCATGACTGGTCACCCACCATAGAACTTATGGTTAAAGAGTTAATTTCGAATGAAGCCTGCCGCAGATTGACTCAAGAAGTTAATATGGAATAATGTGCCCTCGATATGAATCCTGAAAGAACATTATTGTTTTTTTTTAATCACAGAAAAAGTTCTGATTCTTCATTCGCTCTACTTCGGTAAACTACAAGTTCTGACAAGAACCCAAAAGAACTTTATTATCTTTTTTTTAACATCACCTAAAAGAGAAACGGACAGCTCTAACTTTAGATAATACGGATTAGATTTTAGTGAAAATTTGAAGAGCTCTGTCTACTTTAATGAAACTTAGACAAGACATTTTTTTTAAGGATTGGAAGCTCTGATGCTTTTAGCATACTTTCTCTCTCCATTGTAACCAGCATTTTCGACAACTGTATTGTCTGTTCCTGTGAAAGAAAAAAAACCTTTGTTTTTTTTTTATATAAAGACATTCTTCATAGCTCTGCAAGCATGTTCGACTTTGTTGATTTATTTTATTATTTTTTTTTTTGGTGCCTATTTTTTTTTAACCACGAGTGTACACCAGTGTCCGGACTGGCTCTAAAAGGCAACTACTAAGATTGCACAATGCAACCTCTGGGATCAAATCACAACGTGGGACAGTGGGGCATTGTTGCAAAAGACGTCTTGTAAACCAGCTTTTGTGGCGACATCCTCGGACGAGAACATCACGACCAGCAACAACGACCAAACCAACTGGCCAGCCGGGTGGCAGTGTCACAACTGGGATCGTCACGAATGTCAACAAGATCAAGCGTCACATTAGATAGATGGCCAGCCCGGCCTGACATGTTACAATGTAGACACATCAATGTAAATATAAACTTCATTAGATGAAGTCCTAAAAGACAAAATGCATTAGACAAAATCTTCCACTCTGTTATTTAACTTTTCTCTAAAATTGTTGAATTTTTATTCTGGGAAAATATTTATACCAAATGGAACAAATATAGTGTGGTCTGATGAAATGAGCTAATTTAGCTCAAGAAATGAATTATAATTAATAACCAATCTAAATGAAGTGTTTTCCATTATAAATAGCATATTTACTCTGGATAACATTCATTTGGCTCTCTATACAGATATAACATTTAATATTTTATATTAAGTAGATCTTATTGGATTATCATCACCATTCACGGATTTGACATCATTGACTATATATATATATATATATATATATATATATATATATATATATATACAGTACACTATATCTAAAATTGAGCCACCAAGTTGAGTTTAGTGTACTGTATTTTTTGCTCTACTTTCGTACTTTCGTATAGAGCACTTTACTGTTAAGGTTTCGTTGTGGGTTTTTTTTTTCTTTCAAACGTGCACTAAACATATAGTTCTTGTGCACGGTTTGTTTCTTTTTTTCTTCCCCATTATTTAGCCTACGAGGTAGTCCTCTTTGGGTTATTTGACGATTTAAGTTACTGTTAAGTTAGCATTGTTTTTTTGGATGTTTAGTCTGTAATTATTAGTGCTGCCTTATTGTAATTAAGTATATTAATATATATATATATATCTAATCTAAATCTAAACTTATTTATAAATGGAACTTTGTGTGTGTGTCCGTTACCTATAGACTCCAAAACGGCAAACCGATTTTCTTGAAAATCTTCATAGTTGTACTATAAGCATCTGCGAGTGTTCTCATCTAAGTTTTGTGTCAAGGTACCCCCAATAGATCTCAAAAATTGATAATCGAAAAAATCAAGTTATAGAAGGAGTGATCCGATTTTAATCAAATTTGATATACTCATAGACAAAGACATAAGAAACGATATTCAGAAGTTTCAGGGTTGCAGTTCTTACAATAGTGCAGAAAATCGGTTCTATATATATATAAAGCAAGATGTTTGTGTGTGTGTCTGTTTATCTGTCTGTATGTCTGTATTTTTTTCAGCCCTTTTATTTTAGTTTAGTTTTTGCTTCGGGTTTGGCTCTAAGTAGGTATAATTGTAGTTCTTAGTCTCAGCCATAATACCATTTACTCAGAGGACTTATTTAGCCTTCAAAATTCAGTTGACAATGAAAAAAACTTATTTGATATCGATACCAGGAAATCAAAATTTGACTTACATCCATTCATTTTTCTTTCAGTCTACGGTTTTGTTTTAACTGGAAACAACTATTGCTTTTTAGTCTTTCGTGCCAACATCCAAAGAGTCTGAGCTCCAGGACCATGGATTACTTTTAAAGCTTTCATTACACCCGAGCAACACCGGGCTATACTGCTAGTATATAAATATATATATATATATATATATAATACTTTTCCCAAAAAGAGTCAAAGGTGAGCAATATTTTACCAACACATTATCTCTTTTCTTCATAAGAGCAACTGCTTACAACAGTCCATGAATAGAGTCTATTGATTGTTTGATCAATTAATTATCTGATTACAAAAAATTTGTGGAAATAATTTTTAAGTTAATTTATTCAATTTTATGAAATCTCTCAAAATATTTGAATGATAAAAGTATCTAGTTTTCTGTAAAGTTCCTTGAGGAATTAAATCAGTTAAATTTTTATTCAAAACTTCAGTTGGAAAGGTAGCAAAAATATAATTTTAATTTGAAAATAAAAACTAATAAAATAAAAATATTAAATCAAAATTCATTTTGGATTATGAAGTATTCCCTCAAAAATTAATTATTGACCAAGACTAATTAAGGACTATGTTGACAGCTGGAATCAAAAGTCCAACTGTCAACATGAAAAGAATCTGCAATGTGCTGTCAGGACGGCCCAACTTGTCCAGCTATGTTCATCACCCACACTCCTCTGTGATTCCTGCTCACAGCTCTTCAGGAGTAGGCTGGACTATCTATGCCACCACCATCATGGGGGAGAAAAGGAGATTTTATTTTGCAACAAGTATTTATAAAAAGTAAAAGTGTTTTTAGTTTTCAAAATGCTTAAATTTAAAGAGGCACTCATAAATTTTAATCAGGTTAACTGGAAAGTCTAGTTAAATTATGGCAGATGCTAAGTGACATAATTTAATGTCTAATGAATAAAAGTGAGTAAAATATTTTTAAATCTAAAATTCCCAGTATCTCTCATTTGTGCAGATGTGTAGTCTCATCAACGTAAGCAAACTTAGTACAATGCAGTCCTAAAGGATGAAATGTATCACATAAAAACTTTTCCACTGCATTGAAATATTTTGTTTTGTAACAAGTATACAAGATTAAAAATTTTATTAGTTTTTCAAAAATAATTCTGAAGTAGTTATATATAAAATAAATTGTCAGAAATGTTATTCGCAGTACATTGTGGAAACTTGCAGAAATTTAAAAAAACATATCCATGAACACAAAAGGGTTCTTACACACAAACATTTACCAAATGCTTTAGTTATACATAGAAATAAATTCAACCACAACTTTTATCCAAAGAATGGCACACTTATTAAAAGAGAAAGTAACTTACTTAGAAGGAAAATTCTCAAGAGTGCTGCTATTGAATCTTATCAAAATATAAATCTATGCCCTGGATTTTTCCAATATCTTCATTCCTGAAAGAATTACTACTTTCCCAAGAAGTGTTAAAAAATTGAAAGGAAACTGTTAAACCCATGACCTCATGTTATTCTAAGTAGTTAACACATAAATTAATCCAAAACTAAATTAATTTTCTAAAGAATAAAAAACTAAAAATATAATTACAAAACATCACTTACTCACTTTCGTTTATTCTACATTGAATTGCATCACTCTGCGTCCTCCATAGCTTGCTTGACATTTTAGCCAACATGATGAGTATTGATGAGTGTTCCAGCTCAAACATTTTGAATAGCCAATAACATGATTGCACTTGTATATATATATATATATATATATATATATATATATATATATTACTTGTTACAAAATAAAATCCCTACATTTGACTTGATAAAGTCCCACAGTGTACAAAACACATTGGCTTAGATAAGTTTTTCTTTTGTCTTTATTTATATTGACCTTTTACAGATATACTTTATCTGAAATATATATCATGTTTGTGCAGAAGAGAAATAAAGAAATTAGTTGTTAAAACTTTTTTGTAAAGTCTGATTTGAAGAATGGTGACAATTTTTAAAGATTGTATTTTCAACTGAATAACAATGAAAATAATCAATATTTTTCAAAGTCAAAATCTATTTTTACCAAAACCATTTTCACTAAAGATATTGATTGTCTCTGCAAACTTTTGAGAACATTTGCACAAAATCCAATTAAGTCAATTAATTAAAACCAAATGCAGATCAGTCATGAAACAAATAAGATGCAGTTTATTTGCTAAGGATTAAAAACAAATTGTAGAAGGATGATGTTGTTTACTACTTGGTTTAAAATACTGCACTGAATTCAAAACCATATCCCAAAAGATACTGTTTTTTTTTTCACTTGTTTTAATAAAGACAGTGGCTTCATAATTTATTTCCAAAGTGATTCATATTTTTATATTTATAAATATATATATATATGATCTTCTTCTATGTGCCTTGTCCTTTCAGGACGTAGGCGATAATGGCCTTTCACATCTTCCTATCCCTGGTGGCTCTCAGCACATTTTTTAGTATCAGATTTTACAAGCCCTCCTTCCTTGTTGCATGTTCCAGAAACTTTAGGTGTCTCTTCCTGATGCTTAATATTAATTTCATTTTAGTTTCCATCCTTTCCAAAACCTCATCATTGGTCACATGCTCGGTTTGCAGCATCCTTCTGTAGAACCACATTTCAGGTGCTTCAAGTTTTTCCTTCATCTGATATTGTCTAGCATTCACTGCCATATTGAAGAACTGAAATCACATAGCAATCCAGTACTCTCTTCTTTGTTTCTAGTGAAAGTTTCTTGTCTTTTAATACTTTACTCATCTTCTCGAATGTGTCCTTCACCATGCTAATTCACCTTTGGATCTCTGTGTTGCACTTTCAGTTTTCTGTTAGAACACTTCCCAGGTATTTAAATTTTTGTACCTGCTTGATTTTAGTATCCCCCACTTGTATTTGGCATTTTGGGCTGCTCTTTTCAGTTTTCTTGCAGTTTAATAGTAGTCCTTTCTTCTCACTCTCTTCAGCTACCTTCTGTAGGAGGTCTTGTAGTTTCCTTTCCGTATCCGCAGTCAGCACTATAACATCTGCGTAACTTATGTTGTTCAAATTGTGGCCTCCGAAAACAAATCCTTGCATAACATCTAGGGTCCTCAAAATAGTCTCGCTGTACAAGTTGAATAGATCCAGTGAAAAGACACATACTTGTCTTATGCACATTTCTATCTTTGTATATCTGCTGAATTTGTTACCTGTCCGTATGCAGGCAGTTTGCTGCTAGTAGAGATTCTGAACTACTCTTAGGTCTTTTCCAAATATGTCGAGACTGCCGAGGATCTCCATCAATTCTTTGTGGTGTATTTTGTCAAACACATTTGTATAATCGATAAAATATCGGTACAATCCCTCTTCATTTGTATTGCCCTTTTGGAGACCATCCTAATCATAAATATAGTGTTTCCAGTGTCTTTGACAAATGCGCACTGTTCTTGTCCTATCTCTGACCTGATTCTGCTTCTTAGAATTCATTAGAATTCGGATGATCAGTTTTGTAATATGACCCATTAAGCTGATTGTCCAGTGGAGTTTGCACTCGTTTACACCCGGTTTCTTAGGCAGTGATATAAAAATCGACTTCCTTAGGTCATCTGGTATTACACCACTATTATAAATTTCATTTATTGTTTCTGTAATTTTGACTATGCCGAATTCTTCCAGGGCTATCAGCAGCTCTATTACAATGCCGTCTGGACCAGCTGCTTTGTTTCTATTCAGTTTGGCCATTGCAGCTTCCACTTCGGACTTTAATATTTCCGGTTCGTCCTCATTTTTGTGTATTATCGGTTGCTCTCTCTTGTCATGAAATAGATCTTTTATATATTCTTCCCATCGCTGAAGTATTTCCTCTTTCTCCAATATTATCATTCCATCCTTGGATTTTATATATCCTGTTGAGGAGCAGGTTTTTTGTCCTCTTATTTCTTTATGCATGTCTGCTTTATTAGTCCTGTTCAATGTCTACCTCTGCACATTTGTCATTGAGCCATTCCTCTTTAGCCTGTCTGCATTTGTTCCTTATTTCCTGATGTAGTTTCCTGTAGTCCATTCTATGTCTTGGCATCATTTTCTAGCTCCTTTGCATCATATTAAGAATCTCTTCAGTCATCCACTCGTTTTTTTCTTCTGCGTCTGAGTTCCTTTGGGGCAATGTTGTTTGCTGATGTCACTTTCACTTCCTTTAGTGAGTCCCATTTTGAGTGTCCTTTTCCAATTTGTTCTTCATATTTGTTTTTCACGCTGTTAGTGTATTCTTTCTGCAGGTTGAGGTCATTCACTAGTGTGTTGTATTTCAGTCTTGGCTTCTTCTAGGCTTCTTCATTCCCCAGAGTTCCACCCTTAGTTTGCAGATGACTGGGACATGGTTGCTTCCACAGTCGACACCTAGATAGGTTTTGCATTGAACTACCGCATTTCTGTATCTCCTGTTTATGGTTATGTAGTCTATTTGTTTTTTTGTGTCGCCTCCTGGGCTTCTCCATGTCCATAGATGTTGTGGGTGTTCTTGAAACCAGGTGTTAGTTATTACTTTGTCATTTGCTGTGCACCATTTGAGTCATTTTTCTCCTCATTCATTGCAGATTCCTAATCCAAAGTTGCCGGTTGTCTTTCCTTCCCTCTCTTTACCTACCTTGGCATTCAAGTCACCCATTATTATTCTAATTTCTTGGCTTTTGCACTCAGCCTTGAAAATTCAACCAACAAGGTCTGCTTAATTTTTTATTTTATTTTCCACTGTTCAAATTTGTTGCATATCCAGATTAAAATTCTAGATAAACTGTCCGAAGTCTATGTTTTTGTTCAAATTCTTTCAATCATCTTTAGTCATTATCAAGAATCAAATTTTGTCAATTTTGTCAAGAAAAGTTTTGCTACTATATCCTGACATATTTTATATGCATTTAAAATGACATTCCATATGGTGAGTTATACTTAATGTAGGTTATTTTGTATAAGAATAGATTTGAGCATTTTGAGTCTTTCTTTACAATTAGTGCCATAAAATATATTGATATTACTCCCTTATATATGTTTTAAGGTAATAGTTGTATTTTGGTTGTTTGGAATGTGAAAATCAATGTATTGTACTAAGTAACTAGTTGACCTAAAAGAGTGTAGTACTTGTGTAACTAATAATCAAAATACAACAATAAATTCTTACATTAGTCACATAAGCATCACACTTACTTGAAGATTAAGTTTGCATTTATATAATTCCAGATGAAGAGGACTCAAGGTTTTACTATTTTGAGTGCCCCGGCATTTATTTTATTATGAACACTGCTCAATATAATAAATATTATAGAGCTTAATATATACTTAAAATAAGTATATAGAGAAAGACAGCTAAGAGTATCACTAAAAAGTGTTTGAAAATATTTAGATTTTTCTTTCTTCAATATAAAGGACTAATCTGTTACTACCTTTCTATACAAGTTTCTGTTGTCAGCAGATATCAATAAATATTTTCAACTTACCCTGTAGAGTTTGCAGCCAGCTTAGTCATTTTGGCTCCAAGTCGATTTAGCCCTTTTGCATATGTCATTTCCATATCAGCTCTGAAAGAAGATATTTTCATAAAATTTATTTAATAATCAAATGAATAAAAGATTTATAACTGACAGAAAAATATAGTTTGTTTTAAATATCATCACAATCAAATTTAATGAATGCAGAAAAACAAAACTGCAAAACAGACTAAAAAGCTGGATTTAAATGTTAAGCAGTAAATCTTTCTGTGTACCTAAACAAAACAGTTTGACTTATATATATATTACGGCTCAGCTAAAAAAAAAAATGAAAAAGTGAATAAGCAAAATATTTTACATACAAAATCATACTAATTCCAACTCAATAAGACAATAGCTTTAGATAAAAATGAAAATAGATGATTCTTTATAGAAGTGACAAAAGTAAACATCTTAACGTATGGTAATTCAGTCAATTCTTAGGTCTATTCTATAAACTGTAACACAAAATTAGCCAAATCAACTTCTACTTGTTTATGATATATTATTTATTATGTGCTTAGGTTTCTGAAAAACTAAATAATTATTTTTAAAAAAATAAAAGCAACCTTGGACAAAGAAATTCTAAACCATTGTAAATATTAAACATTCTAAAAGAAACAAAGGGAAGATGTAAGAGTGATCTTAAATATTAATAAATATTTCTGCCATATCTTACATCTCTCTCTCTCTTTCTCTCACACACATATCCAAACAAGTTTTATTAAATTCAACCAACAAGGTATGCTTGCTGAAGTTGTTCGCATATATATATGTGTGTGTGTGTGTGTGTGTGTGTGTGTGTGTGTAATACTCTGAAGTTAATGCCTTCTAATAATTCCACAGAAACTACAATCCATATTGGATAGAGCAAGTCCCCAGATGCATAATGCTACTTTCTACATAGCCGACATCACCATTGACTGTGCATCTTCACAACTAATATACAATATATGTTTTAATTATAAAAATATGTGCTTGTGTTGACGCCATTGTTATCAAGAAAATTTTGTCTGCAGAGTCAATCATGAAAGATAATAAAAATAAATAAAAAAGTTCAAATAAATGAAAATCAAAATGTGATACATTCAGACCACACAGTGTGTGAATTGACAGTACAATCATAACTTGAAATGTGATTTATGGACTTCAAACAGATGTAGAGTCTGATTTTATGTTGCAAAACACACACAAAACAGATGTAATATTTTTGGAGCAACTTTTATACATACAATTAAAATATATGGGTGTTATCTGCCAATGCATTCAACAGTTTCAAAAGGGAAGTTGAGAAGAAAATATATTGTTTCAGAAACAAATTGAGAGTGAAAAATGTGTGTATATATATCTATATATATATATATATATATATATATATTATAAAGTTATTTCACATTTAGATGTTTTCTTAACATCGTTCTGATCTTTATGCTCACTGCTGTATATTTCACAATATAATACTATATCAAATGTAGCAGAAAATCTGGAATTCTGTAGCACAGGCATTGAAAACGCCCTCAGAAATGATCCTGGTTTTACATATGCTGACAGAAACTGTTCTGAACACACAAATTCCAGCTGCACATTTTTTAATTTTACACACGCTGACTTCCTGACAAATGCACCTCATCATTCCAACACCTATGCTCAGACAGTCGACCTCACTAGCAATCTGTTCGTACATTTAGTCTACTCTACTCTAGCCCTCTCAGATCTCCAAGGTAATTCTCCACGTCAAATAAATATTTGGCCCATATAAACAAAACCTGTCATCCAACTAATAGCAAAAATAACCCTTCAAAAAATAATTGCAATTGCCGAAAAAATAAAACTTGTCTACTGAATGGCCAATGTATATCCAAAAGTATTGTTTATAGAGCTCGAATTCATTTGGATGATAATGATGTTAAATTTTACTTTGGAAGCACCTCCAACAGGTGAAAAATAAGAATTAACAACCACAGGTTGTCTTTAAACAACAGTAAATACAGTAAAAGTACTGCTTTATCCAAACATTATTGGAAATTTAAAAACTCCATTTAATGATCACATGCTGTCATAGAAAAAATTACTTAAATTCTTACACCCAGATTGATATAGATTCCTCTATGTTTACCCCTTTCTTACTTTCAATTATTCTTTCTTTGTCCACACAATATTACTTTTAACAATTATGAATTAAACCCCTTTGATTTTTTCCTCCCTATATTTTTAATTTTAATTCTAAATTTTAGGGGTTGAGATATGTTGAATTTTGTTTCTTTCCTTTTTCCTTTTTCAAGGGGTTGAGCTGTGTTGAAATTACTCTTTCTTTTCTTTTCCCTTTCTAGGGATTGATTGGTGTTAAAATCATCTTTCGTTTCCTTCTTTTAGGGGTTGAGATATGTTGAAATTTATCTCTTCTTTTCTTTTTCCCTTTTCTAGGGTCTGAGTTGTGTTGAAGTTTATCTTTTCTTTCAACCAATCTCCGCTTCATAATTTCATTCTGTTTCTACGGATATTTGTAGCCACAAACTATCACGTATCAAATGGTCAGAACAAATCTGAATCGGGAACTTTTTCCCATAACAGACTATAGCAAAACTATAGCAGACCAAACCAGCCAGGCCAAAGCCTGATGCAGACTTACAGCAGACTATATAGTAAACCATAACAAGTCAATCCATCCAGGCCAAAGCCTGACGCAGAACTGAATTGAAAGTCATTCTTATTTCCACGACATAGTTTGCCACATGACATCTTGTGTCCAAATATGGTGTTATCTCCAAGCAAGCAAAAGCAGGTCACTGACCTTGTATTCAAGTGTGCCAGGGTGTCTGGAAGACATCTGGTCAGATCACTGTTCTATCTTGTGATCAAAAAAGAAGAAAGCATATTCTCTAAAGTGATTCATTCATAATCATACATGCATGCAGCTGAAATTAAGTTTGTTTTATCTTTACATTTCTTTTTATCTTATGTTCAGTTTCAAGATATTTCTAAAATATTCTTTTTTTCTTAGTAACTCAGCTAGGAGTTCATAATATATATATATATATAATCTAAACTTATTTATAAATGGAACTTTGTGTGAGTGTGTCCATTAACTATAGACTCCGAAACAGCTGAACCGATTTTCTTGAAAATTTATACAGTTGTACTATAACCATCTGCAAGTGTTCTTAGCTAGGTTTTGTGTCAAGGTACCCTCGATAAATATCTAAAACCGATAATAAAAAAATTGGGTTATAGAAGGAGTGGTATGATTTTAATCAAATTTGATACACTCATAGACAAAGACATAAGAAACGATATTCAGAAGTTTCAGGGTTGCAGTTCTTACAATAGTGCAGAAAATCGATTATATATATATATATATATATATATATATATATAGATATATAAAAAGCAGGATGTTTGTGTGTGTGAGTCTGTTTATCTGCCTGTATGTCTGTATTTTTTTTCAGCCCTTTTATTTTAGTTTTTGCTTCGGGTTGGCTCTAAGTAGGTATAATTGTAGTTCATAGTCTCAGCCATGATACCATTTACTCAGAGGACTTATTTAGCCTTCAAAATTCAGTTTACGATGAAAAAAACTTATTTGATATTGATACCAGGAAATCAAAATTTGACTTACATCCATTCATTTTTCTTTCAGTCGACAGTTTCACTTTAACTGGAAACAACTATTGCTTTTTAGTCTTTCATGCCAACATCCAAAGAGTCTGAGCTCTAGAACCATGGATTACTTTTAAAGCTTTCATTACACCCGAGCAATGCTGGGCTATACTGCTAGTATATATATATATATATATATATATATATATATATATATATATATATTTATTTCAAACTTTATACACAGAAATGTTGCATGAAAAGAAAGAGATGATGCATTTTGCCAATTTAAAGCTTCATCAGACCTAAAATAAGAACAAAAGTATATAAGTGTGTATATTTAAATAAATAATGAAATTTATTTCCTTTTCCCTAAGCTGGCATTTCCTTTGAAATAAGAATGAAAAAGAGTAACTTTAAAAAAAGTTGTTAATACATTTTTTAGTTCAGCTTATGGAAAAAGTAATAAATTTCATTATTTTTTAAATATTTATGAATTCACACATACATATTTTTTTCTCTTTCATTTTAGATCTGATGAAACCTTTAAATTGGCAAAATGCATTTTCTATTTGATCAAATCTCTCCTCTCTTCTCATACAATATTTCGATGTATCAAATTTTGAAACTTTGTCAGGATTTCAAGATCTGATTTAAATAATACACAAAGTATATATAGATATAGATATATATATGTGTGTGTATGTGTTATTTAATTCAGTTATTGAAATCTTGACAAAGTTTCAAAATTTTATAGATATATATATATTTTAAGATATACTATATTTATGGGTTATAGTGCCAAGGATATAGCATATGTAAATATAAAAGTGGACATTGGAGTCAACAACCAGCAGTAATAGTCTATTTTATGCTTACATGTAATAGTTACGCTTCACAATTGTATTTAGAAACATTACCTTAATTTGAAAATATTTCTTAAAGTACAGAATTTAATTAAAGAAATAAAAATGTGCAGTTTGATGTTACACATTGTAAATAAATTAAAAAGTGAAGTAACCGGTTTCGCTTCCGCTCTTCAGGCCTATACGGGAGATTTTAATCAAAATTAAAAAATAAAAGAAGAACATCCTTACGTAAGTTAAACATTATTAGAACCCTAGTTCACAGGGCATTAATGATTTGTTCTGAGTCTTTCCTTGATGAAGAAATCAGTTTTGTAAAGGAAACCTTATGTGGTTTAGGGTATCCGCCCGACACTGTGCATTTGGTCATCTGTAACAAAATTTTTGAATTCAAAGAGGATGGACTCATTACTGTCAAAAAATGCCCTGTTTATCTTAGACTTCCCTGGATTGGATCAAAATGTGAAAGTTTGGCTAGACAAATTTCATCAAATGTTCATTGTTGTTTTTTCTCAGCTGAGGTACGTATTGTATTTCAAACCCGGCCCATGTTATGTTCTGCACGCAAAGATGTTCTTCCTCCCCACCAAATTAATTCTATAATTTATCAATATAAATGTAGTTGTGAAGTCGACTACATAGAAAGAACAACTCAGTGTCTTGACATGAGAATTAAGCAACATGTTCCAACTAAAATAAGAAATCACACCTTACCTCAAAATGGATCCATCCCAAATACCTACAGTTCCGCTATTTGCGAGCACCTTATAAAGAATAGAAAGTGTGCTGGTAATTTTAGTGTTGATTGGTTCACTGTTGTGTGCCAATCTCGCTCTTCATTCCTTAAGGTTCTAGAAGCTTTGTATATTGGGTCCCGAAAGCCTGCGTTGTGCAAGCAGTGTGAGTTGTTAGGACTCGATATAATTAGCCACTAGCATTATTTTTTTCCATCTTTCTCATTTTCATGACACACCTTTTTATTTTTTTAATTTTGATTAAAATCTCCCATAGAGGACTGAAGAGCAGGAGCGAAACCAGTTGCTTCGCTTTTTAATATATTTACAATGTGTAACATCAAGCTGCACACTTTTATTTCTTTAATACCTTAATTGTTATATTAGATGTGCATGTGTCTTATTAAAATGAATAGACATCTCATGTCTGTTAAATTTTTTATCTGTATTTCTGGTGTACAAATAATCTACATTATAATTCTGCTTGTTCCTTCCTTAGTTAGTTACTTAGTTCCTCTGTCCCTTACAGTACACTCTCTACACAAGCTTCCTTCCCCTCTATCTTTTTACTCTCCTCAGCCTTTCGCTCACCTTTGCTAAACAGAAGGGTAGTAAAAAGGTAGTAAAGTAGCAGCTTAAGCTGGTGATTGTAGAGTAATTGTGTGTGTATATGTGTGTGTACTGTACAATATAGTAAAAATAGGTAAGTTTGTTGTCATATCCTGTGACCTAATAATGAAATTTCTGGCCTCTTCACACTTGACCATTACTCAGTTGGTCTTTTCTGTTTATAATGAACACAGTAGCCTTTAAAGTAACGTTAATTATTTTAAAAAATTTTTTAATTCCTTCTAACATTTTTTAAATTTTGTCAGAAAGTTTTGTTTTGATTTAAGTTAGCAAACTAAAGAAACATTACAACTTTTTTACAATGGAAACGTAATAGTTTCCAGGAAATCATAATTATCCTTCCGTGGAAATTCCATGGGATCCACTAGTGTTTTTTTATAAATGTAGTTATTGTTTATAAACAGAATATCCAAACATCATATTGTGTAGTTCAAGACATAGAACCAAATATACCAAATATATATACATGGTGATTGAAAAGTAACTTCCTATTTTATGTATGAGCCAGGAGTTCTGACTTAACACTGACTTTTTCCTTTGAAGCTGGTTAAAATAGCAAACCAAGACTCTGGAAGAACTTCGTCTTCTATACTACAAGAATTTCTGGTGAAATCAGTTGACGACTGGGCAGGTTGAGAAGCTGGTATTGAAATCTGGTGCCCATATCAAAATTTTAAATAAAATTTAATGCTAAACCACCATTGAAAATTACAGTTAACAAATAAATTATAAGTATTTTAAAATGGGGAGTTACTTTTTTATTAGCACACACACACATATATATATATATGGCCACTAGTATTCAAGGATACCCATGTACTGTGGGCAGAACCCCCATTGCAGATGCTTGCTCAGGCACATTTGTGTTTCTTCAATACCCACAGAGCCCACCTGTAGTTTATGCTGCAATTATGCTGAGCAGACCTTAGTTACAGTTTCTGGAAGAGAGCATGTTATCTAGCATGAACAACAGTCTGAACAAGGCCAGGACTTTGAGCTAGCACAACCATCATCGACTACATCTACCCAGTTTCACTCACAAGGCTTGGGTCAACCCATGGTATGGTTTTCAGAATTTTCCAAAAGTATTGCACACTGAGATCACCGCCTCCACACTGATAACATCAAGAAGTCACCTTTATTCTTATTTGTTTGCTCTACTATTGGATTGAGCGATTTAGTGTTAGGGTTTTCATCTCGGGTTTTTTTTCTTTTCAATGAGTATTTTGACATATGTTCAAGTACTTAGTTTGTTTCTTTTTTATTTCTCCTTTTTTCCCCTCCACGTTTATACTCGGTGGGTTTTTTGAGACGGATTGAAATATATTATAACAATTATTAATATTATTATGATGATTGTTATTATTATTATTATTATTATATATATATATATATATATACTTAATTTAAACTAGCTTATGCATACTGTTATGGTAATTTACAGATGAACTCTGACAAACCAAAACCAAAATTTGTGAAAAGGACAAACAGACTTCAGATGTGACGAAGTACTGCTATATAGTGAGTGAGTTGTCATTCCCACAACACTACAAAGAAGAATTCTGAAAGCTTTCCATGCCAGACACCCAGGAATTACAAGGATGATGGGGTAGTCGATTGTTTAGTGTCAGACAATGGGACACAATTTATGTCCAGTAATTTTAAGGATTTTTCTGAGACCTTCCATATCCCAATGGCTCCATATCAACCAAGGTCTAACGAACAGGTCAAGCATTTTGTTGACATGCTGAAAAGAGCTCTGAAGAAAGCTAGGTGCACACCCAGAGAAAAAGCTATACAACAGTTCTTTCAGGTGTATAGAATCACATCCAACAACACCATATCATTATCATTATCCCCAGCCGAGATAATGTTTATGCGTAAAATCAGGTCTGTGTTCGACAAGCTACTTCCCAAACAATAAAACCTACATGAACAAACATGGTGCCTACAAAACACTACCAACTCAGAGAAAAAGGTTTTTTCTGGATTTTTCAGGATAATATATCTTTCTGGGAAATGGGTACAATTAAGAAAAGAGTAGGAAATATAGTCTACGTAACTAAAGGTCTTCAGTTTACTCACAAAAGACATTTAAATCAAATCAAGAAACACCTGTTGAATGATGCTGACAGCAGTCCTCCTGAAGAGAATGGATGTCATTTATGATACTTTTGACATGCCAATACCACAAGCGGCCCCAGAACAGCACCATTTAAAAATAAAAAGGAAAATGACGGACTTTCTAATCCAAAAAGGAGAAAATATTAAGACTCCGGCAAAGTTGATACTTAGGAGGAGGATGTTATGGTAATTTACCCATGCACAGATGAACTCTTCCAAACTATAAATAAGCAGCAGATTCTGCTTTGTGCTGAGGTCGATTCAAGCAGATAACTCTGACAGCCGGACCAATACAGTTCGACTGGTGATTTTCTCATGTATCTGTTGTACCTGTTCCTTGTTAATATATTTAACTCCATTCCATTTGTGTCTTTATTTCTGGCTTCTAATCAGGCATACAGATTTAGAAAGCTACCTTAAAATAAATGATTATAAATGCAACTATCATGATTTCTATCTAAAAAATAATTTTCTCACTACAAAAGTATACAAATCAATCACTGAAAAATAAGAAAAAAGATAAATATTTTGCCAGACACATACAATCAACCAAAAGAAATTATTGTAATTTGTAATGGTTTAAGGCAATGTAGCAGCTTTTAAAATTTGTACTAGTCATGTATTTCTTGTTTTTATAAGAAAAAAAATTCAAATTAACTGCCATTCAGTTCAACTATTCAGTCTTGACAGTATGTCAATAACAGTGTAAATATTTGAGCCTGATGTTCAATTTTTTTTTTTTTTAGATATGTTCAATAGAATAAACATATTTGCAAATGGGTGATAATTATACATTGTAGGCAGGCTCTTAACTTTGTGTATCAATAACCTCCTAGTACCACAAAGACTTCAAAACCTCTAAATGAAACTTAAAATTTTACTGGCACATTTTTCTTCATTTGTCATCATGACAAATGATGAAAAAAATGCCCACTGAAATTATTTTATTATCACTTAGTTATTGTTTTACACGGAGAGAATATTATAGTTTACTGTTTAATTCTCAATGTTTTCAATACTGAAATAACTGAGTATAATATTGCTGACATGGAAATTAAAAGACTGCTATGTGATTAAAAATAGTTTTCTGTATAATGCATTTGTATTTAGTAATTGAGGATTTTACAGAGTTTATATGAATGATTATGAGGGATTTTTTTAAAGTGTCTTTGATTTATTTCTTATTAAATTCTACTCATAACAGAAGACATGAGGTTTTGTGAGCCTATATTTACTGTTTGATTAGTCTTCTATAAGTTTAAATTTCCTGTTATTTCAAGAAAGTTAATTTTTAAAAAATATTTTATCTACCCAACTGGTATCACATTTCTACAAAAAAAAACATTATTTTGAAGTTGGTTTGAAATCAATTCAATTATTTATAAGACATGGAAATTTTGATAAACACTATTCACTAGTCAACAGGCACAACCTAACAATGAAACAAGAAGTGTTTTTACAAAGTTGGAGTGTAAGACAAGCAAAGAATACTGATCAAAATTTTGTAATAGAGTTTAAAAAGAAAGATACAACAAATACTTAAATAAGAAGGTTACCTCAAATCTTCCCAGGCCAAAATCACATTCCACAATCTTGAGGGCCTCTTAGAACTTATAGAGAGAATTTTTGAGAGGATAATTTGCATTCACCAAACTAACCAGTTGTTGTTCAAGTGTAGCACTCCACAATAAGATTTGAGTTTCAACTGCCTATTTGATATTTAACTAATGATGACAAAAGATAAACAACTCTTGTCACTCATTGTCTGAATAAATAAACAATTGTTATTAACTTGATTTGCCAGGGAGATAGTCTGTCTACTTCAGCAAAAACTGTCAGGAGCAAATTATACAGCTGAAATTTAAAAAAAATTCTTTCTAAAAATTGATTAAATTGGTCATTTCTTCTCTTTTGCATACTTGAAAAGTAAAGTGACTATTTAAAATTTATCAGTTTTTATTACTCTGGATGGACTTTGTTAATGTAAAATCACTTTAAATCTTACCAAATACAGAGAACTTTTTTTGCCAATAACTTCTGTTTATTTTTTGATGTTGAATGTTGTGTTGAATCTAAAGATAATTTTTGATTCTTTTGACAAATTCATTTTTTATTACCTGTTGATCATTCATCAAAGAGAGAAATCACTTTAGACATTTCAAAGGTGTGACATAGGGGGTTACTAAACAAATATTCCAGCTATGGAATCTCTGACTGAGTCCTTGCAATCATCAAGTTCATTCTATTAAGTAGACCCCTAAAGTCAATGCTCCGGCTATGAAATCAATACAGTTGTCCCACAAGGCTCACTACTTGGTCCTACTGTCTTTCTGCCTTATATTAATGATCTGCCTAAAAAC
This sequence comes from Ascarosepion bandense, assembly GCA_037127315.1. NCBI lineage: Eukaryota > Metazoa > Mollusca > Cephalopoda > Sepiida > Sepiidae > Ascarosepion > Ascarosepion bandense. Next base: position 6,809,093 of record JBBBDQ010000894.1, on the reverse strand, counting down.
ATTATCAGATTATTAGTAAATATCTATGCAAATGATATCACATTTTTTTTGCACTTCCAAAATTTTATATAACCCAAGCCTGGCAGCTGATTTTTCATCTAACGTAGCTCTAACAGTTCAATGGGAGAAAAATTAGCTTTTAACTTTCAATACTACAAAAACCAAAACTAGTAATATTCAATCATTACTGAACTGCTCCTGAATTATCAACAGTCACAATAAATGATCTCCTTGGTTCAAGTGTCAATTGGGACTCAATTTCATTTCAGACATCAAGTGGAACTCATATATATGACCCATAACAAAAGGTGTTGGAAAAAATGATCAGCTCCAGAAAGTCCTTGACTTCCCCTGCCATACTCTAACTTTACAACAGTCAGATCAGAGCAAAAATAGTGTATTGCTACCATATCTGGGATGAGGCTGCACAATCTTCTCTTTTCAGCCTCAACAGAATTCAAAATAATTTAAGTAACCTTGTAGGTGATCAATTATTTTCCTATAATCCTTTTCTCACAAATGTGACATCACAAGCATATCACTACTCTATTGCAAATATTCTGAAAACTACACTCCTTAGTGCCACTCATTCAGAACTTTACAACTAAGACCCACTGTGACATGTACACAAGTGTAAACCATCCTCATTCCCTTCATATTCCATTAGTAAGAAGGAAGTTCTATTCAGGCAGATTCTTCCTCAGGGTTACTGCTTTGTGGAACAGACTCCTGATTTTTCCAACTTTATTTTTTTAATCATATCACCCCGAGCAAGGCGGTAACGTGCTGGGGGCTACGTAAGAGTGAAAAGATTAGAAGAGAGAAAGCCGGAAACCACATCCTAAACAGAGAACAAAAGATGAGCCTCTACACCTGTTCAATAGACGTGGGTGGAGTGTGAACCGGGCGATAGTTTAGTCTATCTACTCCTATTGAAAAAAAAAAAAAGTGAAGATTGGAAGAGAAAACCGGAAACCACATCCTAAACAGGGAACAAGGAATGAGCCTCTACACCTGTTCAATAGACGTGGGTGGAGTGTGAACTACTACAACTTTTGTGTTGTGGTACAGTAGATATCGGCTTGGAACAAGAAATCGGGGAGCCGAGTTCGAATTCCAGTTGAATTCATTGCATTCACTTATGCGCAAATACCCTTGGGAAAGGTATTGATCCGTTTCTTCCTTCCAGTTATGGGTTAAATAACATGACAGATTGGGTTCTATAGCCTTGGTCGGCAACCAGTCTACCGCAGAAAGCAATGGCAACCTACTGCGGGATAATCTTCTGCCCAGTCAGTCATGTCTCTTTCGAGACATGATCGCCCAAGCATGTATAACATGTTCAACTTTCTCATATTTCTGCATGTCATTCAACCCTTCAGTATTTCACAAAAATATTATCTGTTCAAATATTATTGCAGTATATTTTTATCTTTGATACTGTTAAGTATAAATATTTATTACAGGAGAAAGATTATTTTGCATAAGCATTTTTTTCTTTTGATCATGATAACATACTTGTGCATCTAGACAGTGCACTGCACACAAAAACTGTTCACTTATTATCTAGAAGATTTAGTTAATAAACAGAACAGAATTTTTATCCAACCTAATACATATGTAGGTAATTTTTAGAGAACTAGAAGTCCTACAAGGATTCATTATTGGCAGCCACCAGCTTAACATAAGATATGCAAATGACACAGTATTGATAGTAGACAGAGAAAGAAAGCTACAAAGACTCCAACAGAAGGTAGTAAAGGAAAGTGAGAAGAATTCTTGCCTTAAAGACTGCAAATGAGAAAGAGTCCAGCAAAATAGCATTTGACATGAAAATGTGACAAAGTGGAAGTGTGTCATTAAAAAATTGCACCCAGTGATATTCAACAACACCTATTAAATATTTATAAAGATCAAACAGTGAATATGAGTATAAATATGTAGTGGATACATTTTAGCATTTCTGATATGAAAAATGTGTTCAATTTTGTAACATTTTGTTCTGAAATTTAAAGCAATAATATTAAAAAAGTAAATACGTGGACCCGATGGTAGCCCTGTAACAGTGATCAAGAAGTGTGCTCTTGAACTGACTCTTGTTTTTACTAAACTGTATAATAAATGCCTTGCTGCCTCCTGCTTTCCTGCCTGGTAGAAATCATCATATGTTTTAATCTTTAAAAACTCTTCTAACTATCAGCTTATTAGCCTTCTACCTCTTTTTGGAAAACTCCTAAAGGCCTTAATCAATGCTGAATTGGTTCATCATCTCTCAATACAGCTCTCATTTCTCCAGTTTCTTAAATACTACATGCCTACTAACATTACAATATTGGTACTATTCAAAAAATACTAATCAAAATTTCTGGAGAGCAATAACTGAAAAGAAAGAATTTTAATGAAGAAAGTTCAAATAAAAAGAAGCATTAAACCCAATATCTTCCATGTCGTTTCACAATGCCTGAAGATAACTTCTTTAATTTAATTTTTATGTTGTTTTCATAATGGCCTATACAATTATTTCCCAACAATTTTATATAATCATGCATCATTTAACTTCTTTTTTTTTTGGGGGGGGGGGGGGGGAAGAAATTATAAGCATTTGTTTTCAGTTAATAAGTTTTAATTAATCCAATGTAATATCAAAGTTGTTTTTATACACTTATTTAAAAAAAAAAACAATGGTTCTTACTCTGATTTTGTTTTCATGCACAAAAAAAAAATCTGAGTTTGCATTTTTATACTAATTAATTCTAAAACAGATGCATATATTTTTTGTTTCCAATGTAAAACTTAAACAATATAAACTGAATTTAGTGTTGCAAATAAATAGAATTAATTAGATAATTATTATAACATAATAGTGACTAACTATATCTTAATAATACTTATTAAAAAAAGTGAATAATTCTGGAATAATTTACTTTTATTCCAGAATTATTCACTTTTTTTTTAATAAGTATGAAAAAAAGAAATTACAACTTACCTCTCTTGCATGATACTTGACACATCCTTGGCAAACTCAGCACCTTGTTTCACAATTTTTCGTAACTCCTCAAACCCATTCACCCCCTAAAACAAAGAAGTTAAAAAGATATGTTATCCTGGCATTTAAGGAATATTTAGTAGAGAAAAATTGCAATATATTCATTTAAATGAAAATCATTTTCCCAACAATGATTTAACATTGCCTGATGATGAGGTAGAAATCTTAAAATATAGAAATTTCCGTGTTGCAATGTATTTTTAATTAAAATAAATTTTATATATATATATATATATATATATATATATATATATATATGTCTAGCCACACTGATAAGCTGTGATACAGCAAAACAGGCTTGTATGTATGACTTTATATATATATATATATATATATATATATTCTGCATTTTTATGAATGCTATAAATTTTTGTTATACTATGTATGAAATGGGCAAAATTTAAATGTTTTAAGGCATAGATGAATTCTTTATGATACAAGGCTGATAAGAATCAGATCTCTAGACAAGATATCCAATATATTTGCATAGATAAATCAAGTTGATTTAATAAAAGATAAAATCAAGTTTGTTAAAATGTATTTTGTGTGTGTGTGTGTGTGTGTGTGTATGATTGAAGACTAAAGGAAAAATGATTTTACACGCACACACATTATATATATATATATATATACACACATGCGTTTTTTAACCAATTCATTGGTCTTTTTTTTTAATCCAATATTATTTCTAAGTACTATAAATATTATATTTAGTGGTTATGTGTGTTTGAGTAGACATTCTTGTATATTTTTGTAACAGCAGAATTCTCTAGACTGTTAGACATTAATTTCATTTAAAAAAAAATAATATGGGTGTGTCTTCAAACACACATACCCACTAAATATAACATATAACAATTACAGTACTAAGAAATATGTGTTTGCATGTGTAGCTACTACACACTGAACTAAGGCAGAATTGCTGAGGGGAGCAATACTTTTTTCTTTTTTTTCTTTTTTTTAAAATTACTTCACCCCAAGCAGGTGGGACTGCCACTAATGTACAGGGGAATACAGTGAGAAACAAGACTGGGTACAGGGGATATTGAAAAAAAGAATAAAAGATGAACGGGATTCAAAAAGATAGAAAATGACAATTGACATTGCATTTAAATTTGGCGGGATTATAGATATCTAGAAAGCAAATAAATAGAAGGGAGTTCCATAAGCAAGAAGTGCAAGAAAAGAAATTGTTAGAGTAGAAAAAATTCATCAGAGAAGTTGCAATGAAAATATTTTTAAAAAAGACAGAGAGAAGCCATGTCGGGAAGAGGCAGAGCAATACAGGTGTTCTGATCCTTGGCAAAAGTGATGTCTTGTCATTTTTTATGAGTACAATGCTAGTAGAAGAAGAATATTATATGGATACTAAAAGATTCAATAAAAATATTAAAACATTTTGCTTTTTTTTTTGTCACATATTTTTCTTTTTTGAGTAGTTGTTTTGTAAAAAAATAAAATCATTTTGTAATATCAGAAGAAAAAGAAATCAAATATATTGAAAAACTAAATAGAAAGAAAACTGATCAAATTATGACTATAAAACTTGACATAATGAAAGGCAAAACATAAAAAAACAGACACAACATAGAAATATCTTAAACATTTTCTGCATTGATTTTATTGACAGTAATATTTCTGATATTTATCACACATGCATGGATAATAAAAATGGAGGAAATAAGAAGAATGAATAGACTGCATCATTAAGATTAGTGAAGATTATTAAAATTATAAGATTAAAGAATATGATTGAATAGATTTAAACATGAATACAGGTAATATTTATTGAATAGTGTAAGTAGAATATACTGAGCAGATCAGAATACCTTGGAATATATGGATAAAATAATGAAAAATAAAGAATAAATACAGTAGAATTAACTAAAATTGATTTGAAAGAATCAAAGAATCAGAGAAGATGCAATGAATAGAATAAAAATCAGTTGATAAAACTGAGTGCTACAAAATAAAGAATGTTTTCCAGAACAATTAATCATTATAAAAAGGTACAAGGGAAAGGAAGAAATATAATTTTAGAAGAATATTACTTAGAAGTAATTCTTTCTTTCTAACAAAAAAATAAAACTATAAATGGATTCACAAACAACAGAAAGAATAAAATTAAATATCTTAATCAGCTGAATCCCAAAACTATTTGGGATTATAAAATATTTTCAGTTTCTAATCTCACAAAAGTATTCACTAACATTTCAATTTTATTTTATTAACAAAAATGTCAAATTATGAATAAATCTCTCTTATTCGATTCTATAAAGTAATTTCATTTTCATTCTACATATTTTTAGATGATGACTTTGTTCTATAGACAGTCACATGTTCTTTATATACAGTTAAAATGAAAGAATATATTTATGGAGTAATCACAATGTGCCTAAACCTAATTTTTTTTTTTTTTTTTTTACATAATGCTCTGTATGGCAAAAAGTCAAAATAGTCTTTGTTTTTACTGAAATATGGATTGTCTCTCACATTTATTTCTACTTTGAATTAATTTTTCTTTTCCCATTCGCTTAAGTTTTTTAGCTGTCTGTCATTCCAAAAACACATGTATGATATGTGAACATACTAGCATATACTCTATTGTTTTTAGATTAATACTTGATATTATTTATTATAGACATTTTCTCTGTACTGCAGCAGGTAATGTTGTCTATTCTGCATAAACACAATTATGAAAAGATAATAAAATGGAATAAATTGTCATGGGCATTTTATAAAAAACAATTTAAAGTATTCATTGTGATGTATATCAAAAAAATAATAGCAGTATTCTTTCCTTACAGTTTTTTCCAATACTGTATTTAAATTATGCAACCTTGTAGATAACTTGAAAGAGTTTGATGTATTTCTAAAATACTAGCAACATTCACCTCCTCAATTTTATTGGCATTCTTTTGGTGCCAATGCTAATGTAGTATTGTATCCTTAAATTGTGACGAAATTCTTGGCAATCATAAGAGACTGGTAATTACCAACAATGGTGAAGAAAGAAGAAAATACACAATGAACATCTCAGTAGCTAGGTATGCCCAGAAACTATTTAGGGGCTATGATGGTTGGGGTAATTTGGGGAGAAGGAGTCAAAAAGAAAGAAAATTGGTGATAATAGCAAAAGAGAAAACAGAAGGGAAACTTGAAAAGGAATAAAACAAGATTTTAAAATCAAATGAAGATATAATAAATCAAACAATAATAAAGAGTAAGACAAAAAATAGATTACAATATGAATATCTACATGTATGAATAAATGTATATATAAAGGATGAGATGAATAATAATCAAGAAACATAGAGAAATACAATTGACCCCCCCCCCACACACATAAAAAAGAAAGCAATAAAGGAGAAAGAAAGATAGTAAGATACTTAAAGAGACGTCTAAGTTGAAGTCCATATTTTTCATTAATATATACAGTATATCTAAAGAAAATTGGACTTTTTTAACAAACCAAGTCAGTAGAAAATAAGCAGCTTGAGCTAGTAAACAGACTTTGAAAATATTATAGTTAAACTAATTTAATGAGTTTAAACACCAAACAGTCAACATTTTGGTTGAGATATTAATAGAAAATTTACCCCCCCTCTCTCTCTCACACACACATATATATTATATATATATAAAAATGAAAGAATACATAAATTAAAAACCCGCTGTTCAAGCATTTACTTTTAAAGGGTGCTTGATACAGAATAGAGCTTAATATTATATATATATATATATATATATATATATATATAGTAAAACCTTGACGCTTTGAAACGCTGATTGATCAAATGGTTCAGAAACTTCCCAGTCACATGCAACAGTGCCCTTCATGATGTTTCTAACGATACAAAGCAGGGCTGTGTCATGGCTACAGTTCTTTTTACATTGTTTTTCTCAGTGATGCTCCAATATGCATTTGCTGATTCAACCGGTGGTGTCCAATTTAAAATTTTGCACGAGTGGTGAACTCTTTAACAATCAGCGTTTCAAAGCGAAAACTTGTGTATGTTCAAGCGATACATGATCTCTTGTTTGCAGATGATGCAGCTCTTGTAGCAACATCTCTCAAAGAAGTCCAAGAAATGGTGGATCATCTCTTGAAAGCATGCAGGGCTTTTGGACTCACCATCAGCATAAAGAAAACTGAGGTTGTGCATCAACCTCCTTCTACTCCCAAACAGATCAAAGGTGTAAAGCAATAACTACCTGTTTACAGGTTTCCAGACGTCCCAATAACAACTGATGGCAAAAATTTGAAGTATGTGAAATCATTCACATATTTAGGAAGTGTTGTAAACTTGCATGCATCACTTGATGATGAAATTACCAACCGCAAATAAAGCCTCTAATGCTTTTGGAAAGCTTCGTCATCGACAAGAGGGGAGTGAGAATTGGCACCAAGATCCAGGCCTATAAATCTGTGATTCTTTCCATCCTTCTGTATGGATCTGAGACATGGACACTATATCGATCGCAGATAAATCAATTCGATGTCTTCCACAAACGCTGTCTTTGCCCCATATTTGGATGCATGCTCAAAGATAAGTACCAAATGCTGACCTGTTGGCAAAATGTAAGATTGGAGGTATTGAAACGTTCCTCATGCAGTCCCAACATAGATGGGCTGGTCATGTGATGAGAATGAGTGATGAGCGAATACCAAAAATTCTTATATATGGTGAACTTAGGGATGGGAAAAGGAATAATGGTAGGCCTTGGCTTCCTTACAGGGACAAGCTGAAACATAATCTTTCATCAATTTATATCCCTGTTGGAAGCTTTGAGGATTTGGCACAGGAGAGAAAAAGATGGGTAGCCACCTTTAAGAATGGAATAAGGAGTTTTGAAGAAGGTCATATTGAGAACTTGAAGGAGACAAGATCCAGGATGAAGCTGCGTTTGACCCAGCCGACAATTCTTTCCGATACTCCTCACACTTATCCTATTTGTAGTCTTGTCTGTAAATCACTCACAGGATTGAAATCACACAATGGTCATATAAACATTCGAACAGATTTCTGATTTAGACACTCATACATTGAAATTTATGAGAGTCCATTATTATATAGTAAAACCTTTACCCTCTTCATCAGTAACCACCTGTTGTTGACCGTTTTTCTATGCACATATGATTTGCTAATGTAAAATTAACCCTTAGTGAGCAACGACCTCCAGAATGCGACCAGCGACTAACATCAACAACATCAACAGTGAAAATCACTGATCAAGCAACCCCTTTAAAAAAATTCATTTTGGTCTTACAGAAGAAACTAAATGAGTAATCTATTTCATTTTGCTTTAATCTAAATCAGGAACACTTCCTCATTTTTTGTTATTGCAGTGTTGTATCAAACAGTTATTTCTTGTTGAAATGTAAATTGCCTGAGTTCACCTCATGGTCAAACATCTGCTATTTTGTACAACATGTATTGCATTTGACATGTTCAAGGGATTTATTGCAGTCTCTGTGCTGACTTAGCTAAATTCAGGAATTGGGAAAATCACAATTCTGTCTCTTTCTCAAATGTCTATATATATATATATATATATATATATATATATATAAACACGCTTTATTAAAAACGTCCAAAGATTTTATTAATTTTTTATTTTTTTCTGGTATTCTTACATCTTTCCTTTTGCTGGAGATAAGGAGTGCAAAAATGTTCTATGTAATAGCTTTAAAGAACTCACCTTCTCAAAAACACAAAAATCACAAAAATTACATTACAGTCAAACATGAAAACAATAATAACACCAGAAAAATAATAACCTTGAAAATATGGCCAGTGAAGTGGCTGAAAGTGCTTGGAAGGTCAAAAATTATGGAAGATTTTTTAACTCCTTAACTCCAGCAAAAAGGAAACATGTAAGAATACTGGAAAAATTAAATAAAATAATGAATAAAATTTACCTTGTCAGTTGTTTCTAACGAAACATTTTTAAATGAAAAATTACTGCCCAAATATATATATTGTTATGGTGCCCTTCTATGAAAAATGGACTCTTCCTCTTATAACTACCTGCATGATTTCTGGTAGGCAGTTGATGGCAGTTAAGTACAGCTAGTACGCAGTTAAAGCCAGCTACGATTCAGTCAAAAAGCAGTGTAACTGTACCATTGGGACTTATATATTTCTACTTACTTATTACTAACACTTACTTGTACATATGTTCATTATACTAATACACTGTTTTGAACCTACCTCCTGTGTGTGTGTATATATAAATATATATATTGTAATTTTGTTATTACAATGGTTCATAAAACCATTATATCACTCCACAAAAATTTTCATCTTTCAGAACAATACTATTCTTCTTCAGGTGATAAGTTAAAATAAATGGTGAAAATTATTTATTTTGGAAGTATAAGATGAATTCATGGTTATTTTAGAAAATAAATGAGTGGTAGTTGGAGAATGTCAAGCAGGAGATGAGCAGCTTGAACATCAATATTCTGGGAATATACGAAACTAGATAGTCTAACAATGAAGTCTTTGGCAGCAACAACCACAGGATAATATATGCAGGAGGCAAAAATAATGAAAAGTGAGTCGGCTTAATACTGGAAGAAGAAATGAAGAAATGCATTCTGGGATACTGCCAGCTTTCCGAGAGAGTCTTCTTAGTCAAACTGAGAGTAAGACCCTTCAATACATCTATTATAGTAGTGTATGCCCCAACAACACAAAGCATTGAGGAAAAAATAGAATCTTTCTACTCCATACTGGACAATGCCAAGTCTCAGTATAAAGCCCAAGAAATTAGAATCATAATGGGGGACTTGAATGCCAAGGTAGTTAAAGAGAGGGAAAGAGCGATGACTGGCAATTTTAGATTAGGAATTCGCAATGACCGAGGAGAAAAACTGGTCCTATGATGTACAGCAAATGACCAGGTAATAATGAACACCTGGTTTTAAGAATACCCATGACATCTATAGACATGGAGAAGCCCAGGAGGTGACATGAAAAACTAAATCGATTATACAACCATAAAGTGGTTCAATGCAAAACCTATCCAACTGCTGACTGTTAACGTGACCACATGCCAGTCATTTGCAAACTAAGGGTGAAACAGTGGAGACTGAAGAAGCCTTAGTGCAGCACCCAGACTGCAATACAACACACTCATAAATGACCTCAAGTTGCAGAAAAAAATCACTGACAGGTATGAAAGACAAATATGAAGAACAAATTGGAAAAGGAAAATCTAAATGAGACACACTAAAAGAAGCACTAGTGACATCAGCAAACGTTGTTCCAAAGGAAATCAGACGCAGAAGAAAAAAACGAATGGATGATTGAAGAGATTCTTGACATGATGGAAAGGAGACAAAAAACTATATGCCAAGGCATGGAACAGAATAAAGGAAACTACACAAGGAAATAAAGAGCAAATACAGACAGGCTAAAGAGAAATGGCTCAACAACAAATGCAAAGAAGCAGAGAGACTGAGCAGGACTAATAAAGCAGACATGCATAAAGAAATAAGAGAACTGAAAGGACAAAAAAACATGCTCCTCAACAGGATGCATAAAATCCAAGGATGGATCGATCATATTAGAGAAAGAGGAAATACTCCAGTGATGGGAAGAATATTCTTTTCATGAAAGATCTTTTCCACGACAATACACAAAGATGAAGATGGATTGGAAATATTAAAGTCCGAAGTGGAAGCTGCAAGGGCCAAACTGAATAGAAACAAAGTAGCTGGACCAGATGGCATTGTAATAGAGGTGCTGACAGCTCTAGAAGAATTTGGCATAGAGAAAATTACAGAAATAATAAATGAAATTTATGACAGTGGTGTAATACTGGACAGGTCAATTTTCATAGCACTGCCTAAGAAACTAGGTGCAAATGAGTGCAAACTCCACTGAACAATCAGTTTGATGAGCGACATAACAAAACTCATCATCTAATCCTGATGAATTGAGTGTGAGGCAGAATCAAGCCAGAGATAGAACAAGAACAGTGCAGGTTCATCAAAGACACTGGAACAAGGAACAATATCTATGATTAGGATGCTATCAGAAAGGGCAATACAAATGAAAAAGGACATGTACCTATGTTTTATAGATCCGGGGTTTTCAAAATGTGGTCTGTGGACCACAGGAGGTCTGTAAGGATAAGATAGGGGGTCTGTGGATTAACTCATCACATGAAATTCAAAGTATAGATTTTCAATGTCTGGATATTTATTTTTACTTATTAATGTTATCAAATGACAAAAGCATTCACTATCACCCATTACATGTCAATGTTATTTGTACAAAAAATTATTTTACACATGCAAGAGCGTGATGTTCAAATTTACTTTTTTTTTTCAGGGTGCAAGTGTCACCCATGGATAAATTTTTAAAACGGAAACCCCATGATGAAATCAACACAGAATCCGCTATAGAGACGGAAGAGATTGTTCAAAAAAAAAAAAAATTAAGAAAGTATGATATGGAATATATTCGATTTGGATTCATTGAAAGTGTATCTAATGCTAACAGACCACAGTGTTTACTTAGTCATGAGCTGTTGTCAAATGAAGCCCTGAAACCAGCTAAATTACAGCAACATTTAACACTACACCCTGAATTTACCACAAAATCAAAAGATTTTTTGAAAGAAAAAGGGATGCATATTTAAAGCAGGCAAAAACTTTTGCAATGATAATAACATCAAATCATAAACTATTACAGGCATCTTATTTAGTGGCACTGAGAGTAGCTCGTGCTAAGAAGGCCCATAATTTTGCTGAAGAACTTGTTTTGCCCTGTGTAATAGACATGTGTGAGGCAGTATTGGATGAAAAATGTGCTGCGAAATTGAAAGCTGTGCCACTGTCAGATAACACAATTACGTGAAGAATAGAAGATATGTCAGAAGATATAAAATCTCAGTTGATTGACAGACTAAAAACGGGCTTTTTTGCATTACAACTTGATGAAAGCACAGATATTACGAGTAGATCTCAACTTATGGTGTATGTATGATATTGTTGGAAAAATGAAATGCTTGAAGATTTTTTATTTTGCCATTCTATGCCCACTAGAACAACTGGTGAGGAAGTTTTTAAAATATTGAACTCTTTTCTTCTTCAATCGGGCTTGTTATGGAGCCAGTGTATTGGCATATGTACAGATGGAGCGGTTTCAATGACTGGTATTCACTCAGGTATTGTGGGGCATGTTAAGAAAGTAGCACCAAATATCACTGCAACACATTGCATGATTCATCAAGAGGCCCTGATTGCCAAAAAAAATGGATGCTTCTTTGTCCGAAGTCTTGTCATATTAAAGTGGTCAATTTCATTAAAACCAGACCACTGTATACTCATTTGTTTGCAATACTGTGTGGTGAGATGGGGGGGGGGGGGGTTTGGGCTGAACATTCAAGTCTGTTGTTTCATAAAGAGGTAAGATGGCTATCACAAGGTAAAATAATTCAGCATTTATTTGAACTTAGAGAAGAACTGTCGATGTTTCTGTGTGATTATAATGCTGAACTGGCTTCGATAATGGCTGATAAAATTTGGCTTTGCAAAGTTGCTTATCTGGCAGATATATTCAACAAACTTAATGAACTGAATTTATCTCTACAAGGAACAAATTCAAATATCTTATTTAGTCATGACAAAATTGAAACTTAAGAAAAAGAATAAACACATGGACTTCAAAAGTTAGTAAGAAAACTTTAGATATGTTCCCCACACTGGACGAATATCTCAGAAATAATGGTTCAGTGAATGTTGATTTGATAATTGTAGATGTTAAAAAACATTTAATATCACTTGCTGAACATTTTGAAAAATATTTCTCGAAAGATGTTCCTGGTAATATTGAAAATTTTGACTGGATTAGAAATCCGTTTAATGTTGATATAATAGCATGCTCACAGAAAAAGAACTGGAAGAACTGGCTGAAATTTCTAGCGACAGAACTTTAAAAATCAGTTTTATGCAGCAACAACTGTCGAAATTCTGGCTCACTGTAGACTTGGAGTATCCATTGTTATCTCGAAAGACAGTTAAGATTTTGTTACCGTTTGTAACAACATATTTATGCGAAGCTGGATTTTTGGCACTAACCAATTTGAAAAACAAATACAGATCCAGACTTGCTCCAGAAAGTGACTTATGTGTAAGTTTATCAGCAATATCACCAAGAATCGACAATTTGTGTAAAGCCAAACAAGCACATCCTTCTCAATAGTGTGTTTTAAAAAATCCTGTGTGTAATTGGCAATAAAACTATTTTACACGAAATTTTAATTTTTATATAAAACAAAATTTAATTTTGTTACATTTTGCATCAATATGCAGTATTAATTTATTTTATTTGAACACTTATGTCTAAAGTAAGCTTAAAACCAGTTTTTACTACGTTAATGCAAAACTATAAGATATTTTTAGTAAAAGTTTATGTATAAATTTCATAAGCGTTTATAGTTTTAGTCTATCCCTAGACTATAAAGGGGTCCATAAGTCAAAAAGTTTGAAAACCCCTGTTATAGATTATGCAAAGGCGTTTTACAAAGTATGCCACAAAGAATGGATAGAAATGCTAAGCGATCTCAACATATTTGGAAAGACATTAGAGTAATCAAGAATCTCTACTGGCAGCAAACCACCTGCATACAGATAGGAATTCAGCAGATATACAAAGATAGAAAGGGGTGTCTGACAAGGATGTGTCTTTTTACCGGATATATTCAAATAGTATAGTGAGACTATTCTGAGGATCCTAGAAGTTTATGTCAGGATTTGTCATCAGAGGCCACAATTTGAACAACATAAGGTACACAGATGATACAGTGCTGATAGCAGACATGGAAAGAAAACTACAAGATCTATAGGAGATAGCTGAAGAGAGTGAAAAGAAAGGACTACAAATAAACTTCAAAAAAACCAAATGCATGGTCATCAGCAAAAAGAGCAGCCCAAAATGCCAAATGGATAATAAAATCAAGCTGGTACAAAAATTTAAATATCTGGGAAGTGTTCTAACAGAAGATGGAAAGTGCAACACAGAGATACAATGGTGAATTGGCATGGCGAAGGATGTATTCTAGAAGCTGAGTAGAGCATAAAAAGACAGGAAAATTTCACTAGAAACAAAGAAGAAAGTACTGGATTGCTATGTGATGTCACTTCTTCAATATGGCAGTGAATGCTGGACAATCTCAACAAAGATGAAGAAAAAACTTGAAGCAACTGAAATTTGGTTCTACAGAAGGATGCTGCGGATATCATGGATCGAGCAATGATAAGTTGGAAAGGATAGAAACGAAAAGGAAATTAATACTGAGCATCAGGAAAAGACAGCTAAAGTTCCTGTGACATGTAATAAGGAAGGAGGGTTTGGAGAATCTGATACTCACAGATAGAGGGAAAGAGAGACAGGTGTAAGTATCGTATAACATACTTGACAGGCCTGAGCAGGTAGATGGCAGAGTGGGGGCTGGGTGGTGTAATGGGAGAAAGAGTGCTAAGAACCACCAGTGATAGAGACATGGAAGGTCATGATTGCCTACATTCTGAAAGGACATGGCGCAAAGAAGAAGAAAAACTTGAAGAATGTGCTTTTAATGTATGTCAATATTATTCAATCAAAAATGATAATTAGATAACTATAGAGTTGAAGATCTGGGTCATGAAAGGAGGCAGGATGGCCTGGTGTCTAGACATGTCACTTTTTAATTTTGTGGGACCATAGATTATTTAAATGGGTAGGTAATAATTCTTAACAGCAGGTTTCTTTTTAAATTAGATTCTGTACTACCTCTTGAGTAAAGGGGCTGGAATGTTTAGGTTAGAATTAGGATTAAATAATTATGGTATACTTAGGTATATTGTAGTCAAGAAAACCAATTTAGTATTGTGTAAGTTCTTTATTTTTTTAGTAAAGTAATTTTTAAGTTATATTGGAGCATGTAAAAAAGAAAAAAGATAAAAAAACCTAGAATCCAACCTGCTGCTAAAAATTATTGTTTACCCATTTATGGTCCCACCATGTATTTTACTTGCACAAAAATAATTTTCTTTAAAATTTAATTAATTACAATGCTTCATTGATAACTTATGCTCCAATATAACTTAAAAAATTATTTGTGTAGTGAATGCTTTTATAAACCATTGTAATAACAAAATTACAATATACATTGTATTGAGCACTCTTTATAAAAGTAAATGCTTGATCTATGTGTTCTTTTACTTTCTTATAATATATATATCTGTAAAAGACAATATAAATAAAGCAAAAGGAAAACTAAACTTATCTTAGCTGGCATGTTTCATCCTTTAAGGAACTTTATCAAGACAAATGCAAGGATTTTACTTTAAAGCAAGTATTTTTTTTAATTTAAGTTTAGGAATGGTCATAAATATTCATCATGTTAGCTGAAAAGTCAGGCAAGTTATAGGTGGCACAAAGAGATACAATTCAGTTTATTTATACAAATTGGTATTTAAATTATCATTTCCTTTCAATTTTTTTACATTTTTGTAGTCATGTATCTTGGTTTGGGAAAGTAGTAATTCTTTTTAGGAATGGAGATATTTGGAAAAATTCCAGGGTGCAGATTTATATTTTGATAAGATTAAATAGTGGAACTCTCGAGAATTAATATGTGTTGCATTCTTTAGATCAAAGTTGTGGTAGAATTTATTTCTATGTAAAACTAATGCATTTGATAAATTGTGTATGAGATCCCTTTTGTGTTCATAGATAAACTTTTAAAAAATTTTTGCAAGTTTCCCAAATATACCATGGGGAACAGTTCTGGCAATTTATTTTATATATTCCCACTTCAGAATTATTATTGTTATGGGTATTTTTGGTTCTGATCATATCCGTAACAGTTTTGGATGTGGTTGTAATTATTTTGATGTTGTTTAAATTGGGTACATTGTTTTGGATAGTGGATGTTATGAAATTAGTAGGTAGTATATCAAGGTTATTGTTGTTAATAATAATGTTATCTTTTTTTGTGGTCATATATTCTATAATCTTTTCTATTAGCATTGCAGATGAAAAAATAACTGAGCTGATTGCATTGGGAAAGGAAGGAAATTAAAATGGTCTTCAATATATACAATACTTAAAATAATATTGCATACAACAAAAGGCTAATGGAGTACTGGAAGTTAGCTGCGTATTACTGGAACTAAATTCATGTCATAAAATTTGAAAACCAACTAAGAAACATAAAATGGTGCAAATATTCTGTAACAAGACTTGTGTATGAAAAGATATATATTTGTATTTGCTCTTTGTAAAACATATAAAATACGTACCTCCACGAATTCATAATACAAAAGGTTTAAAATTAATTTTTGAAAATGAAGAAGCTTTCCTGGAGCTTTCATTTTAGCATTAATTAAAAGTTAAAGGATTAAATTTAATATTTCCAGTAAGCAAAATATTCTGGTGTATTTTAAACAGAAATTATACTGATTGGCACTGATATTTTTTTTTCAGTAAAATTGATTTAATTTTTCTTGTGTTAAAAAAAAAATTTGATTTGTTTTGGTATGTGTATAAACTTACAGAATTCTGCTCCACCATATTTAACTATCAACACATTTAGCTGTCAATAAATGCAGCAGAAAAGCAAAATCATGTAAGAAATGCTTGTATACAATGTTTAAGGCTATAATTAATATTTGTTTCAAACCAGATTAATTTAACTTTAAATTTGCTAATTTTCCTCAAGTAACATTTCAGAAATATGTTTAATTTTTGCAAGATTTTTAAAACAGACAATTAACTTTCATTTACAAATGTGTCAAAATGGCCAATTTTATCAATTTTACTGAAAGTTTTTACATAAATTTTATGAAAAAAAAAATCTCTCCCCTTCTCTTCCTTGTAACACTTCGCTGGATGTTTTCTATGTCTCTTGATTTGAATGCCAAACTGTATATTTGTAAATATTTTTATCTAATGTTTTGTGAATTAAATATTTGTATGTATTTTAACTCTAGTTTTGCTCAATCATTTTTGTTTTTTCTTATGTTACAATTAACATAAATGGAGGTTCGTCCGTCTCTATTGTAACACTATTCTCAATTTATTTCTAGTTTAAATGATACAAAGTTCACTTCCTCTGTTAGAAATGTTTTTTTTTTAAATAGTCTGAGTGAAATTATCATTTATTTATTTTTCAGTTTTACATTGCCAATTCTGGATTTATAACTGTTTAATTATGTGTTATTATTTTATATTGCTCTGGATAACATAGATTGAGCTCTCTATTTTTATCTAACTATTAATCCCTATTAATTAGATAAAATCTTCTGGATTATCTTCTCCGTCTTTATGGGTTTGCCATTCTCTCCTATATATATATATATATATATGTTAGGGTGCCGCTCCTATTTGATTACAAATGAACTGTTCCCATTGCTATATATAGCAATGGTGGATTCTCTACAGGGGAGTCGTAGAGAGTCACTTGAGAGTCTCTAATGAGTTACTGAAGAGTCAGTGCAAGTCAGTGAAGAGTTAGTCACACTTCCAGTGGCGTACCAGAAGTAATCACGTATACACACGTCTTACGACGGACTGGACTCTTGTATCTTTCCTATTGTAAATATTACTAATCACTTTCTGTACATACTAACCATCTTTCCGCAGAATACAACTTATATTCTGATTCTGTTGTTGAGTTATTCATTTATACTTGACGACTTAACAGTGGCGACGAAGATGTTGGAAGGAAAAATCGTCCCACGACATTAACAGTGGCGACGAAGATGTTGGAAGAAAAAATCATCCCATGACATTAACAGTGGTGACGAAGATACTTTAAATTGCTTCGAATTTACGCGGAGGTGAAAAACAAAATTCGTCACACAACATAATAGTGGCAACAAAGTTACTTCAAATTGCTTCGAATTTACACAGAAGTGGAAACAAAATTTGTCCCAAACATAACAGTGGTGATGAAGAGATCTCAAAGAAGAAGAAACCAAAACGCGTCCCACAATACAATAGCAGACGAAAAATTTCAAATTTACACAAAGATTTCAATTGGACGTAGGATAAAGTTTTGCAGGTCATATGCGAAAGTACTTCTGAAAAATATACGTACTACACCATTAACTGCGTTGACGAGAATTATTACACGGCAAAGAAAGCGTAAGTTATATCTTTCTATTTTTGTCTGTGGTGAAATTTTTTTCTGTTGAGGAGGTTGAAATTTCGGTCTTTTCTCCTCGGTATAAAGAAATTGTAATAATGGAACAATTTCAAGCATCCATGTTAGAACTGTTGAAATGTAAAATGCAACAGCAATTACAGATACAAGAAAGAAGGGAGGAAAAATTCCAAAAACAGCAATTACAGATACAAGAAAGAAGAGAGGAAAAATTCCAAAAACAGCAATTACAGATACAAGAAAGAATGGAGGAAAAATTCCAAAAACAGCAATTGGAACTGGCAAGAAGAACATGTAGGTTTAATTCTAGAGAAGAATAAAAACTCAGACGAGAGTACGTTCTCCCAGAACACCATCTGGTCGACTATTGAAACTTTCAATTATAATCCAGACGAAGACAAAACTTTTGAAAGGTATTACCATAGATACCAGGACTTTTCTGAAATTGACTGTAAGTCATGGTCTTCGGAGAAAAAAATCAGGTTACTCCTCAGGAAATTAGACACGCATGAACATAACAAATTCACGGACTTCATCCTTCCGAAAAAAACAAGGGATCTAGAATTCAATGAGGCTGTAAAACTATTAAAAGAATTATTTAGCCCTAGGCTATCCTTGTTCCATAAAAGGTGGAGATACCTAAATCTGCAAAAGAACGAGGCTGAAGATTACACCACATTTGCCTTGGTAGTTAACAAAAACTACAACGGTTTCAGACTTGCAGAACTAACTGCAAACAATTTTAAATGTTTAATTTTCGTGCAAGGTCTGGTGTCAGGGAAAGACAGCGAAATGAGGAGAAAAATTTTGACAAAGTTGGTGAACGAAGAAAATATATCTCTGCAAAATCTGGCGGATTATTGCCAGAAATGTATAAGTATTAAAGAAGACACAAAAAAATACAGAAATCCGCTGTAGCCAATGTAAAAAAGATAAATCGCAAGTCACACTTTCGGTCTGCGGCTCCAAGACAAAGAAATCATTCGCCCTTGGGGGTTAAAAAAAAATTGGGGGGAAAAAGACCCCCCCAAAAAGCTTGCTATGCTTGTGGAGAATGGCACTGGTGCAGTGACTGTCCGTTCAAATTTAAAAAATGCAGACACTGTAATAAGCTAGGTCACAAAATGTCTAAGTGTAGATTTAGACGTAAATCACAGGTAAAATTAACCACATCATATGAGCAAAACCACGGCATTAGAAAATATTTAGAAGTGAAAATATTTAAAAAACCGGTGAGAATGCAACTTGATAGTGGATCGGATATAAGTATCATAAATATGAAAACCTGGTACAAGTTAAATAAACCAAGGTTGATGAAGACTAGTAAAGTGGCTAAAACGGTGACTGGAAAGAGGATTAAATTTGAAGGTGAGCTAATTCTCAACGTAAATTTTCACAACCAAACAAAAAGACTGAAAACGTTCATTATGAAAGGAACAAATAATCTGTTTGGCACTGACTGGATGAGTGAATTTAATTTGTGGGATCTTCCCATAAATTCGTATTGTAAAAATATAAGATTTGGCGTAGTAGACACAATTGTCAGTGACAACGGGTCACAATTTACATCAAAAGAGTTTAAGGAATTCTGCGATACATTTCAAGTGGAACATATAACCACTCCACCCTATCACCCACGTAGCAATGGTCTAGCTGAAAGATTCGTGGATACCTTAAAGAGAGCATTAAAGAAGGCTACGGGGACGCCCACGAAAACGGCTTTACAGTTATTCCTATAGGTATACAGAATTATGCCAAACAAAGCAGCACCATCAGCGCTGTCGCCAGCTGAATTAATGTTCGCAAGAAAAGTACGTTCGGTTTTTGATAAGCTAATTCCATCAAAGAAAGCTGATACACCTAATGTAAGCATACCCAAAATAAAAACAACACTACGTCCTGGATGAAAGGCAAAATTAAAGGACGTATAGGGAACATGCTCTATGTGGTGCAAGGACCGAAATTTGAACATAGAAGGCATATAAATCAATTAAGAAAAAAGATTTTCGGAAGAGACAACTGTTGCGCCTGAAGAGATGGATGAAAATGTGGAGGATCTTTTTGATACTTTCGAGTTACAAATGCCTCAGGTACAAGAAGGTAGTACCAGGAAATCCGCCCGCAAAAGGAAATTAACACACCAGTTGTCGGTAAACCCGAAAAAGAAAAAAATACGATTGAAGCAAAAGTCTTAGAGGGGGGTGTTAGGGTGCCGCTCCTATTTGACTACAAATGAACTGTTCCCATTGCTATATATAGCAATGGTGGATTCTCTACAGGGGAGTCGTAGAGAGTCACTTGAGAGTCTCTAATGAGTTACTGAATGAAGAGTCAGTGCGAGTCAGTGAAGAGTTAGTCACACTTCCAGTGGCGTACCGGAAGTAATCACATATACACACGTCTTACGACGGATTGGACTCTTGTATCTTTCCTATTGTAAATATTACTAATCACTTCTGTACATACTAACCATCTTTCTGCGGAATACAACTTATATTCTGATTCTGTTGTTGAGTTATTCATTTATACTTGATGTCTTAACAATATATATATATATATATATATATATATATATATATATATATATACAGTGAGAGAGAGAGAGAGAACTGGTGCTAAGTACTCCTGACCCCCATTCTTGAGCAGGTGGATTAAGGAGCACTGAAAGGACTTCAATAGTGCACTGGGGGATATCTCAAAAAATTTTTTTTTTCTACCTAGGTTAAATTGTCAATTAAAATCAATATAATTTATCTGTTTATGTATATTTTTGTTTAAGACACATGTAATGATTTAATGTCATTTGAGGTCAGTTAATGCATGTTTCTAAATAAATAGTTTTTTTTATCTAATTATTTGCTTGTAGTGTTAAAATAAATGTAAATATTGTACTATTAACTTTTTAAAAAAATTAGTTGCATACCTCCAAAATCATCAAATTCAGAAATCAAACATATTTTTATCAAAGCTTAAAAAGACAATAGCTTACAGTGGCTGAAGTACAATAAAAAATCCTCCTTATGATAGTAACTAGAGATGACAAAATTTCTTCAACATGACCACCATGCTTCATGACAACAGTTTCCTCACAAGAAATTCATTCTTGTGACTACTCTTTCCAAAAAGTCATTCCTTACGGAACAGAAAAGCTTCATTACAAGTTAGAAATTTGTAAAATCTTAATTTTTTCCATCATTATATACTTTACAAAAGAACTTTTGATACTTCTCCAAAATAAATAGCTCATGATCTTTTATATGTCAACCCACTTCTGAAAAGTTTACTTTTTATTATTTTAAAAATATTGTTTTTTAGTTAATTAATCCTTAAATGAATCAATTTCTTCTAAATAAAATTTCTATGTCAATTACTTTATTTCTGGAAGATTTTAAATGTTCAGTTAATTAATTTTTGTATTATTATATTCTTAATTGTATGGGTAGTATTTTGGAGAAGCACAACATTTTTTCTTTTTATAAGAACTCTTGAAAAGGCTTACATTAATTTCCTCTACTAACATTAAAAAAAATGTGAAGCACAAATATACCATAGTGATGGTGGGAGTTAGTGTGGTAATCTCAAATATCTTACCAGAAGGATCAAAGAAGGCAGTCATGCACACTGTGTATTTTAAATCTTGCAGAAAATAATTATAAGCATATGGTAAAAACTTGATAATCATTTTTATTATAAAGAAGTTTCACAAATTGCTTTACAACTAGTACTTCACATTATTAACAAACCATGTTTCTATTTGTGAACTTTATCTTTAAAAAGAGAACCAAACGATATAAAGTAAACTTGTATTAATTGCCAATGAAAATGAAAAGTGACAGTTTGCAATACAATTAGAGTGATTCCAGTCATTTATTCAACAATTAATGATGTTACTAAATAAATTGCAAGAAGTAAATTGGAATGTTCAATAATGATAGATGAACAAAGCATTTGATGGTCTGATACAATAGACATGGAACAATGAAGAAAAAATCAAATGAAATAAAAACAAATGGAGTTTGAGAAATAAAATTATTGTCAAAAGGTGAAGATTTATCTAAATAAATAACATAAACCATTAGTTTCATGATGATAAACAAAATATATATTTTGTTGACACAATGCAAGGGTTTTTACCAAGAGACAATGAATTGCCAGTAGTTATAACAATGAAAACATTGCTAAATCAATAAATAACTAATTAGTAATTTATATTATTTACATGTAGACTATCTTTTTTATTGTTATCACTTTGTTACTATTACTCTTTTTGAGTTCAAGTACACACATTCCAGCTCAGTTATATTATTCTTTAAGAATAAGAGAAATTTTTAACTCCATAAAAAGATGATCATACTCATACTGATAGTTTCACTCAAAATAATCTATCACTAGCTCATCCAAACAAATCCATTAATTCAAGTTGATAAAAAAGGAAAAATCTATAAGGCTACTACATTACTCTTAATTACTCCTCATAGAGAAAATAGCTTAGAGTACTTTCACACTTTTATATGTATGAACATGTCACCTGATTAAGAATCAAATTGTCCACTGATTAACCAACAGATAAGGATAATTGCTCAAGTAATTTTAGCAAAGTTAATTACAAAATTCCCCACATGGTTTTTAAGTAGATTGCCATAATTTTCTCCTGTAACATCATTAATCATATGTTGAATTTAAGAAGAGATTATCTGTTCAGAAGCAAAAGAGGAAATAATTTTTGAGCTGTGTTTTCCTATTCATATCATCTTGTGAGACAAATTTGGCACAGAATTTTAACTGGTGATCAAATGAAAGAAATTAAATTATTGCTCTGAAATTTGTCTTTGAACTTTTAATTTTTTGTTTAACAACAAAACCAAACATTTTTTACATGTTATCAGCAAATCTTAAAACTTTCAAATTTAACAATTTTTTAGTAGTCTGCCTGTAGAAATAGTAAAATTTTAGTAACTAAAATTAACAGTAGTTAACTTTGTTAGAAGTTCTGCATGGTGACATAATTAATGAGAAATATTAACAGATCTGAGAGATGCAGGAATGTAGTAAAAGAACAGAATATATTATAAACATTGTAGTTAGATATGTAGATACAAAGAAGGACCTATTGAGAGGTCCTGAGGTTTAAACTTTCCTTGCATTTTGACTTTTGAATTAACAATTGCAATGTGTAGTTAATTGCCATCAGTGTAGAAAATGTCATTTTTATTACATTCACATTCACATAAATACCCTTAGGAAAGACATAAATCCATTTTTCTTTCCTACACCATGGGTTAAATAACAGGGCAGATGAGGCACTCTAGCCATGAGAAGAGCTGCATAGACTACTGCTGATCTCTCAAAAAAATCTGCTTAAGAGGACTCCAGTAACATCGATGATTCAAAGTCCTTCTATATGGAGAACTGACCTCCCCCCACTCCCCTGGTGAGAGGGCAACCTCATTTTTGCTTCATGGATGTCTGCAAAAGTGACATGCATTGAGAAGTGGGAAGACATTGCCAACAATTGTTCATATTTGCGATATGATTCACACTAAGGACTGGAGTGAAAAGAGAAGAAATGGAGGATTATCGCATTGCTCAAGAGAAAGAAAACAACACAGTGAAATCAGAGCAGAGCCTCTTCACATGCATTGGTTACAATTGGAACTGCCATTCCTGTGTGGGCCTGTACAACCATAATAGATGCTGTGTTACCATCACCAGATGAGGCATAACTCTTTGGGATCTGATCCATGGTTGGTTTGGTTGTGTGAGTGAGAGAGAGAGAAAAAAAAATTTTTAATCCAGTACTATCAATCATATGAGTAATATGCTGGAAGTGTTCATCTGGAGAAGTGGGGACCCAGAACTTTCTTTGAATTTACTAAAAAGAAAATCTATAGAATTAAAGTTTTTAACCTGTGATTCAAAAATAAATGTGATTCTATCCAGTTATTCAAATTTGTTTTATTATAATACAAAATGAAAGGAAATTTTGTAATATAAATAATATGCATATCATACATAGTTTATAAATGAAGGAGTGAAAGATAAGAGTGAAAGCGCCTATTTGCCTCTGCTCGCAATGAGTGCAAGAAGATACTTAAAGAAGCCAAGCTGTTGTTTGCAGCCAGAATGAAGCAGTATATAGCATCCCATAAGTTCGGTTTCAAAGACCACTGGAGGCTCTGTAAAAGACAATAGCAAACCCTCAATCCCTCCTCTAATCAACGAATTTGAGGTCCTT
This sequence comes from Ascarosepion bandense, assembly GCA_037127315.1. Lineage (NCBI taxonomy): Eukaryota > Metazoa > Mollusca > Cephalopoda > Sepiida > Sepiidae > Ascarosepion > Ascarosepion bandense. The sequence goes on along the minus strand of JBBBDQ010000894.1, from coordinate 6,784,644 downwards.
ACCTCTATAACAGACAAGGCTGAGTGCTTTGCTCGCAGATTCTCCACCAACTTGACACTGGACTCTTCTGGAGTATCTGTATCCGACTTCCCATCCCGAACTGAGGCTCAACTGAATGACATCCACATTACTCCCTTGGTGGTCTCTAACATAATTTCAAAGCTTGACCACCATAGAGCGAATCGCGGCAACAGAATCCCAATCATTGTCCTGAAGAAATGTTCCCCTGAACTCTTCTCTGTTCTCTCCAAACTCTATAAGTACTGCCTCTCTGCTTCTTGCTTTCCAGCCTGCTGGAAGTCCTCCTCCGTGGTTCCAATATATAAAAACACTGGTGAACCCTTTGACCCCTCTAATTATCACCCTACCAGCCTCCTACAGATTTTTGGCAAAGTGTTCAAAGTCATCATCAACGCTGAAGTGGTTCAACATCTCACAGCCCACAGACCATTCTCTTACAAACAGTATGGTTTCCGCTTCACCAGGTCTACTGCTGATATGCTCATGACCATCACTGAGTATATACACAAGGCTCTCAACAAGAACAGCGAAGCCCGAACTGTTGTCCTAGATATCTCCAAAGTGTTTGGCAGTGTTTATCATGCTGGCTTTTTACACAAGCTGCGAGGTTATGGTATAACTGAACAATTGTTTGACTTTATCCAGTCATTCCTTTCAAATCGCACAAACAAGATTGCATAAATGGATAGCAGAACATAGACTAGGAGGGATAGTGATGGCACAAACATTTCTTAGTGTTATAAAGAGTTATGATTGCACCTATTCTGAAAGGACATATCACATAAAAGTAAAACACAACAGTGGAGAAGGAAAGTCCCATAGCTCATAAAAGTAGAGCAGTGGTTTTTCCATGTGGCTGCTATTTCAATTTTCTATTCCTGTGACCCTCTTTTATCTTCTATATACCTTTCTGAAATCTTTAGTGGAAATCTCTAAACTGCACCCAATGGTATTTGGCTTACTGGTTTGTCAGTAATAATGCATTAATATATTTTACCATTAATATACATACTTTAATATTTTTCAATAGTTCTGTGGAGCCACATGGTCTGTTCTGTGAACCTACTTCCTGAAAACTATTTTTCCTATAAGACCACCAGCAAATATATTTTTATCTAAACAAATTACATAGCCCATTAGTTGGCTTTGGTTGATTTCTTCAGAAAACTCTTTTTCTCAAATTATTCTGCCTAAGAAATTACACTAATCCAATGGCTCGGTTTTTATGTAAACAAATGAATCTCAAGAGTTTTAGAGATAATTTTGATTTCATCTGACAAAGTAATCATTTTTGCCTGACTTAATGAATATTGAAGTGGGACAGAATTCTACCTAACTATACTAAATTACTAAGTTTCATCAAATATTCAGGTTCAATTCCTTAACTGCTCATACCATCTAATTTCTCAAAGTTAATTAACTTGTGTAATTAGTTTTTTGCCACATTTAATTTCAATAATTATTAAATGCAAACAAACCATCATCATATGTTTCCCTGATTTCATACCATAAAACTGAACCATAGTAAATTAGGTCATCACAACATGTTTAATTCAAATATTCTTTGAATGTGGTTATTTAATAAAAATTGATGTGTTTTGAAATTATTTGACTATGGTATTTTTGATAAATTAATTTTACTTAAATAATTAATGACAAAATATATATAAATTAAAAGATCATAAAAATGTGCTTTAGTCAATGAGACAAAAAAGTGAAAGGTTATATAAGTTCTCAGTCGAATCCAAGCAACACGAGACTCGATATATGAAATCAACATTAAACCCACAGATAAAATGACATTAGACATAGCATAAGTGTTTTCTGTTAATAAGTCAATCACTAAAACAGACATAGTAAATGCATTGATAAAAGAAAGCTTCACAAATTAATTCTGCCAAATAACCAAAAATAGTTGTTGTACTGATTATAAAATATTTACTAACAAGAAAATGCAACTCCCCAAGAGGATTCTAGATGATAAAATTGAAGAAAATTATTTACTACAGATTAACTTGCTTAACTAGCATTAATTTCTTTCAAATTTAAAAATTACACAAAAATACATTCAAATACTAAAAAGGAAATTTATTCAATAAAATCACCATTGGCTTCAACTACAGCCTCTTGACAACTTCAGAATCTTCTGCAACACTTCTGAATGATCTTGTTTAAGTTGGAGAATTTTGCCATAATCCTTGTCTTCAGTTCATCTTTGGCATTACATTAACATTTATCTTACACTCAATTGCACCCCACACAATAATCAAGAAGGTTGCAATCTGCTTAGTTAAGTGCTAGATGTAAGGGGTGATGTAATTGCAGAATTTGTCTGACAGCAATAACCGAGTTCTCCTGCTTGTGTAGCATGGTGCAGAGTTCTGTTACCAGACAAAGGGTCTTCTAGCAGCCACCTTCACCCAGAACAGCACTACATCCTTAAGGTGCTTGATGTAAGCTTCCATAAAGAGTCTAAGGCCCTGTGGGAAGATGAATGGAGGCATAAAGTTGCCATGACTAGTGATGACTCCAAACACGATGATGTTGATAAGATATTTAGTTTTCATCACTCTCGGTACATCTTTTGGGGACACAGCAAGTCCTCAGATTGACACCCAAACACTCTGAAACATTCATATTTGAGTTTCTAGCAAAAATGTCAAAAAGCACGGCATGTTGTTTCCCATTTTTTTGCAGAATGAATTGTGCCATGGTGCTTTTTCTTTTAATCATAGATGGTGCCCAACTGACCCAACTATACTGTGCAAACAACAAAATCAAAAACAAAGTGCATGCACAGAATTAAAAATATCAAATGGTGATAATTTACCCCTCACACCCTGTACATTGGTTAGTATATAATTAAATTGTAATTTGTATCAGTTTTATTTCATGTAGAGTAAAATAAAACACAAGTGCATATATTTTTTAAGTAGTACATATTTTATATATACCAAACACATATGTAAAATTAAAGATGTACATAGATAAAATGTATACATAATATACAAAAGCATCGACAACTAAACATTAGCAATGGCATTTTAAACAATGTACAATCACACAAAGTAAAATAATTTCTATTAAAACAACAGTCATGTTTATGTCATTAATCATATTTCAATCACATTAATTACTATCAAAAATATTTTCATAATATTAAGGAAAAAAGTAATTCTCAAAAAAGTCTTGTCTTAAAAAGAATCACCATGTGATAATCAAGAAAATATTTTAGGTTTATTATTTCTTTCATTTTAAAATTTCAGAATCTTTTGTTAATCAACATTGATTATAAATAACTCTGTTTTGGGAATGATTTAATTTCTTACATTTTAAAATTAACTGATAGATAAAATTTACAACATGATTAGCTTTTCTTCAGAATATAAATGTTTAAATACTTAAATTATATCTTATCTGTGAAAAATCAGTAGATATATATATAAAAGGAAAAGCAGGAAGGTAAATCCCAAAGATTCAATCCTAATTAAAAAAAAAATAAATATTAAAAAATGATCCAGGTGGAGGGCTCAATGTAATTAATATTTAAATTACAGCACCAATTATAAAATAAAACTTCAGTTTTGAACTTCAAAATTTATTTTATCTATATATATATATATATATATATATATATATATATATATCAATTGTGGCCTTTTACCATTGCTTTGAGAATGAAGATAATAGTCTCCCTAGATTTATGTAATATAAATTCTAACTGTAAGTCGTAAACGAAAAACAAACAAGTATCATTCACATCAAACCATGTAAAACTGTATCATTAGCTAGATGTCATTACAAATCTATATATTAGAAATATTTACTTTCATCTTCTCTCCATAACAAAAGAAATTTCTACATTGTACACATGTGTACATGACATATATCAAATGACACAAAAAGTACAACAGCAAAAGATAAATGCTATCATGACATGTATTTACATAAAAAATATACATACATATACATAAAAGATTATAACATTTTCCAACACTTATCAAAAGTGAAAACAAAACTTACATGTTTGTGTGTGTGAGAGAAACGAGATTACATAATCTAGTTTCTCTCACACACATGCATGCACACACACACAAGCATAAATATACACATATGTACAGTGTGCGATGGATAAATTGTTAAACGAGATTACATAATCTAGTTTCTCTCACACACATGCATGCACACACACACAAGCATAAATATACACATATGTACAGTGTGCGATGGATAAATTGTTATCTAAATAACACCAAAATGAAAATAGCACTGACATCTTATTTTAACAGATATATTTACTAAAATTACACAAAAATATCTTGAAATAGTAAAGAGTAAATTTATTCAATAAAATCACCATTGGCTTCAACCACAGCCTCCAAACAACTTTGGAAATTCCTGCAACTCTTTTGGATGATCTTGTTGAAGTTGGTGAATGCTGCCATAATCCTTGTTTTCAGTTCATCTTTGGCATTACAAGGAGTTTTGTTAGTCTCTTGCTCAACTGTTAGTTCAGTTAAGTGCCATACGTGATACACGCTTTAGGTGATCATGTCTCGAAAGAGACATGACTGACTGGGCAGAAGATTATCCCGCAGATGCACACAAACATACATTTACACATACATGTGTGTGTGTCTGTATTTATACACACATTTAAACATATATATTTAATATCTAGTTGCATTTTTCCAGTTTTCATATAAAAGCTGTCACACATTGAAATCAGTTTTGAAAGGAAAACAATCCAAAGATCATCAGGTTTTGTTTTAGCTTTTTCTAACCATTGCTCATCATTATTAAGAACATTAGTGCTATTCATTACAACAGAATACACACATTTTAGCATAAAATTCTTAATTATAGTGCTTGATATTAAGAGAATGATCATTAATTGTAATAAACATTCATTCCATGTCAATTGACCAGGGCGTAATGAAATTACCTGAAATCTGGCACAAATGTTCCCATCCATGAGTTAGGAAAGTGTGCCAAATTATTTTTTACTAGAATTTACTGTCCCAGTTTCAAGGTGGTGGGGGTGTATAATTTTCCTAATTTGGCTCTAAATTAGGGTCGTGCAGCATTGCTGAATCTCAGTGTTTTTTAAAAATTAAAGGAAAATACTTCCATACCTTCAATATTTCTCAAATTTCATATGTAGAGCAAATAAGAAATGTAGAATCCAAATATTTAATTATTTCAAGCCTACACTTAATAGAAAATTTTATTTTACTCACCCAAATACATGACCCCAAAATCAACAACTTTTCACCTATGTAGCTTACAGCCAGTCTATCAAAAATATCCTCTTCAATTTTCATAATATTTTTTGCCTAACATCTACAATGCCTGTTCACCAAATAATTTTGTGAGGGTTTTAAGTCTACTTCAGAAGATATGACCCTGCCAATCTTAGAAATTTTTTTCTATATGTACAGGATTTCTGAGAAAGATTATAATTAAAGACAATTATCCTAATACTCCATGACCTCTAAAATGTTCATATTGTGCTAAGTAACTTCTTAAACTATTCAATAAGATGTTTTTATTAATTTTTTAAAAAAAAGTAATATCTGCAAAATATATTTAAATTATTAAATTTAAATATATTTTGCAGATATTACTTTTTGTAGAGATAGATTGTCTTCAAAAAAACAGTAAACATTGCCTCATGTATGATAATCAACAGTGCATAGAAAATTTGTAAATGGCATTTAACAAATGAAGTTAAAATAAATTCTTTCTGTTTGTGTTTCTTTTATTTTGGTAAATTATTTTCATGAAATAAAAAAACATTTGATTTTTTTCATTCTCAAAAAGTCATAAGATAAATGTGAATCTTTAAATCATAATATTTGTAGTTGGCACTTAACATATTTATATAGTTGAAGAAAATGCTTTCATTACTTTTTAGATTTTTATTTTTAAAATAATTTTTCAAAATTATTTTCATGAAACAAAAATATTTGATTTTGTTAAAATCAGAAGAAAGTAAATATGAGTCTTTAAGATTACATTTAAACTACACTATGCACTAAATTTTGTTAAACATAGCCCCTAATAGGGTTATAAATAGTGCATAGAATATTTAAACATATTAAATTGAAAGAAATGCTTTCATTACTGCTTGTGATCCACTTAATAATTCATGTTTTGAATTTTTTTTTTTACAAATTTAAATAATCAATTTATGGAACAAAAATGATTAGTAGTAATAATGAAGAACCAAGATGTGTATCAGATAAGGAAATGAAAGAGCTTGATACTCTGAAGAAACAAAGAGAAACATCAATGAATGTTTCCCTGCTATTGGAAGTTCTCCACTGAAAACAAAAGGGCTTCATTACTCAGGAAAAGCAACTTTAGGTAAGAGAAAAATTTATTCCTCAATGCAATGCATAAAGACCAAAGTAGCCAGGTCATTAAATGCTGTTGAATGATGAGGCTTTAAAAATCAAAAAGGAGATTTTAGATAAAGTGCTTTGATAAAATGATAGAGCTTCTTGTAGCAAAAGTGAAGACATTGGATTCAACTAAATTCAAAATACAGCTCTTGACACTTTCCCCTACCGACTCGTCAAACAAAAAAGTCATGGATGTGTTTGGTGTTTCAGAACACATTGTATGCAAGGCTCGCAAATTGTGTTTGGAAAGAGGTATTTTAGCTGTGCCAGAACCAAAAAGGGGCAAACCTTTGCCTGCTGATATTGCACAGTTAGTGGAAGCATTTTACCAAGATGATGATACTAAACTGATGCCAGGCAGGAAAGATTACATTAGTATTAAATGTAATATTCATCAGCAGAAAAGACTCATCATGTCCAACCTAAATGAGCTCTTCAGAGCATTCAAGGAACAGAACCCAACAGTACCTTAGGGATTTTCAAAATTTTGTAGTCTAAGAAATGGTGTGACCTTGCTGGTAGTGTAGGTACACATGTTGTATGTGTATACACTATCCACCAAAATATGAAATTATTACTGGAACTACTATCATATAAAAATCTCTGGAAATTGTCTGTAATACCAGTAGCAGATAGTGTATGATTCATAGGTGCCCAAATTGTCATAAATCATCAGGGCAGCTTGAAAAATCTCTTTATGGGTTATTCCATGTCAATTCACCAGGGCATTACACCCACCGCCACCGAATTGAAATTTGGCACAAATATTCTCCTTCATGAGTTAGGAAAAAGTACCAAATTATTTTGTGCTAGACCTTACCATTCTGATTTTAGGGGGCTGTAACATTTGCATATTTTGCTTGTAAATTAAGACTGCGAAATGTCACAGAATTTCAGCATTTTTTAAAAATTAACAAAAAAAATATTTCCACATATTCCATATTTCTGGAATTTGATAGGAAGGACAAATAAGGACTGCAGAATCGAAATATTTAATTATTTTAACCCTATACCTGATAGAAAATATAATTTTGCTTAGCCAAAAGCATGCTTCCCAAATCATCAATTTTTTTACCTATGTAGCTTCCGAGCAATCTATAGAAAATATGTCCTCTTCAATTTTCATATTTTTTTCCTAGCATCTACTATAAATGATTAAGTTCTCCAAAGAATTTTGTGAGGGTTTCAAGTCTACTTTAAAAGATATGACACTGCCAAATTTATAGTTTTTTTCCTATGTACATACAGGAATTCAGTGAAAGATTGATAAAGACAATCATCCTAATGCTCCAGGACTCCTCAAATGTTCATATTGTGCTAAGTGAGTTCTCAAACTATTCAATAAGATTGTCTTTATTAATTTAAAAAGAAAATAATTTAAATATATTTTGCAGATATTGCGTTTTGTATGGTACGGATAGATTGTCTTTAACAAGTGATAAATATTGACTCATGCATGATGATCAACACTGGATAGAATATATGTAAATGGCATTAAACATGAAATTAAAAGAAAACGTTGAAAAATTTTATTTTGAATTATTTTCATGAAACAAAATACATTTGATTTGATTTTTTTTTTTTTTAAACGTGAATTTTTAAAACTTAGAATATTTTTAGTTGGCACTAAACATTTATATATATAGGGAATGCTTTCAATTTCATCACTTTTAAAAAATTCTTTATTTATATTTTTTTACAATTTTTCAAAGTTATTTTCATGAATAAAAAACTTGTTTTTTATTTAGAAGAAAGTGATAATAATAAATATACAATTTTTTTAACTATGCTGTGCACCAAATTTTGTTGTGTATTGTGTTGTATAAAATTTGTTTTATTTGTTTTGTATACAATTTTTTGCACAGATAATTTATCCACTTTGGACAAATGGTAAACTCTACCATTTGGTGTTGTAGGGACATCAACAGTGCACAGAATATTTGCTAATGGCACAAAACATATCCTTAAAATCCTCTTTCCAATAAAATGAATGTGTTGGAAGAGCTGGATGCATGAACTTAATCAGCAAGTCCTTATTCTCCATATCAATTTCTAAGACCATGCCAATCCAAATGTTATTGCCATACTGGCAACAAACATATCCTGAAACAACAAATTTCACTAGTTTTTCTTCAATCCCAATAGACAAGTCATATATTATGTTATGTTGTGAGTAAGAATAAATAACTCAACAACAGGAATAGGTTAATTGTTGTATTCTGTGAAAATAGTATTTACAAAGGTTATTAGTATCCAATACAAGAATAAGGGTTAATCGTCTCAACCATCGTAAGACGTAGTATGAGCAATGGGTATTTCCGGGTTGTCACCGGAAGTCTACGACTGACTTGTCGATCGGCTGCTCGGCACACTCTCGTCGTAGATGCTACCATTACTTTACATAGTAATGGAATAGTCCATTATAGCCGAATAGGCGCAGGCATCCCAACACCCCACTCCTAAGACTTTTGCTGTCAGTCATACTTTTTCCTTTTCAGATCCACTGTTAACTGGTGTGTCGCTTTCCTTTTTCTGGTGGATTTTCTACTATTTATTTCTTGCCCCTGAGGCATCTGTAGCTGAAATGTGTCATACAGATCTTCCACATTTTCGTCCCACCTTTGAGACGCGACAGTTGTTTCCTCCGAAAGTCTTTTCTTTATTTGATTCACATGCCTTTTGTGTACAAATTTTGGCCCTTGAACCATATAAAGCATGTTTCCTACACGTTCTTTTATTTTCCCTGGCATCCAGGAAGCAGTATTATTTTTGTAATTCCTGAAATAAACTTTTTCATTCATCAAGAATCTTCTTTTTTGTGTGCTCACGATGGGTGTATCCACTTTCTTCATCGGGATTAATTTGTCGAAAACCGATCACACCTTTCTCGCAAACATCAGTTCAGCCGGCAACAGTGCTGACGGCGCAGCTTTGTTCGGTGTAATTCTATACACTTGCAAAAATAACTGCAAAGCCTTTTTCGTGGGTGTGCTTTTCTTAGTGCTCTTTTCAGGGTGTCCACGAACCTTTCCGCTAATCCGTTCGAACATGGGTGATAAGGTGGGGTTTTTATGTGTTCCACCTGAAACATTTCGCAAAACTCTTTGAAATCCTTCGACGTGAATTGCATTCCGTTATCGGTCACAATTGTGTCCACAACACCAAATCTCGCAAATAGCTTGTGTAGTCTGCTTATAGTGTTTTCCGTCGTAGGTCGCTTCATTTGGAAAACCTCAGGCCACTTGCTATAGCTATCTACTATTATTAAATAATATATTTTCCCAATCGGACAGGCAAAATCAATATGTACTCTTGACCATGGTCTGTCTGTTTTAGGCCAGGGTTTCTGTAATACCTGCGGCGATTTCGCTGCAAGAGCACAATCTTCACATTTACCAACCATGGACGCGATGTCTGAGTCCATGCCCAGCCAGATACGTACGACCGCATCAGGCTCTTCATCCGGTTCACTCCTGGATGTCCTGTATGGAAGTCTTTTAGAATTCTTTTCTGTAATACCTTGGGTATCACCACTCTTTCACTATATAATAATACATTGTCACAGATTGAGAATGTTTCTGAAATTCGCTGATCCTTTTCCGTTAGCTTTGTTTTTACATCCTTGATGTATTCATCCTTTAATGCTTCCTTCTTGATGTCTGATAATGACACAGGTAATTCTCTGATAGTTTCCGTAAGTGTATTTTTTACTTCTACTTCAGATCTAAGTGCCGCTATTACCGTGTCCTCCAAAAGTTCGCTAGATTTTGGAAACCCATCTGCGTGCCCAATCTTGCCTGATAGTAGGTATTGTAAATTGAAGTTGTAATTTAATAGTAAGGTACCCCATCTCAACAACTGGTTCGCAGTATACGTGGGGAGTCCTTTTTTGGAACCATAAATGGTTAACAGCAGTTTATGATCCGTTTGAAGTGTAAAATGTCTCCCATGAATATATCTATGGAATTTGGTAACCGCAAAAATTATTGCCAATGCTTCCTTTTCAATTTGCGAATAGCTACGTTCAGCCGGCAGTAGTGATCTGCTCGCATGTGCTATCGGCTTCATTTCTCCGTCCTTCCACCTATGTAAAATACATGCACCAATCCCGTATGTGCTAGCGTCGCAAGCTATTACGATTTCTAACTTATGATCGTAATGAGTCAAAAATAAATCTGATGTTAATTTATCTTTGATTTCTTCAAACGCTTGCTTGCATTCCTTTGACCAGCACTATACTTTGTCTTTTTTCAGTAATTCATTCAACAGCGCACACAACTTATGTAGATTCGGGATGAAATCTTGATAATAACTCACCAAACCCAAGAAGCTTTGTAGAGTTTTCACGTCTTTTGGTTCCGGCATGTTCCGAATCGCATAAGAGCGATTAGGATCTGGTTTCTTACCATCTTTATTCACAATATGGCCTAGGTATTTGATTTCTTTTAACAAAAAAATCGCATTTACTCTCCTTGACTTTAAAACCATAATTGCATATTCTCTTGAATACTTCACGCAGATGATCTTTGTGTTCCTCAACCGTTACACTTTTGATTAAAATATCATCGAGGTATGCAATAGCGAAGTCTAGTCCAGCTAACATATTGTCCATAGTCTGTTGGAAAACCGCTGGAGCCGTTTTTATCCCAAATGCCAACCGTTTGTATTTGTATAATCCCTTATGGGTATTTATACACAATAACTTAGAACTTTCATTTTCAACCGGGATTTGAAGATATGCCTCACTGAGGTCGATCTTTGTGAAAAACTCCCCGCCATTTAACCTAGAAAATACTTCCTCTGGGCTCGGTAGAGGATAATGGTAGTCCTCAATGGCGTTATTCAACCCAGTAGAAAAATCAGCGCATATCTGGATATCCCCCGACTTCTTTTTCACATAAACTGCTGGTGTGGCCCAGTCACTATATTCGATTTTTGACAATAGGACTAATTTCTCTAATCTCTCCAATTCAGCGTCAATTTTGCTGATAGCTGCACAAGGCGCATTTCTTTTCTTCTTGAATACAGGTGTCACATCTTCTTTTAATTTAATTCTTGCAGCCATTTTAGTACACCTGCCTAATCCCTCTGCAAATACTTCGGGGAAATCTTTCTTTAACTCCGCCTTCAATACTTTTATATCGTCAGTCGTCTCTTCTTTTATATTCTTGCAATAAGCACTTATGGGCAGATCCCACAAATCAAACTCATTAATCCAATCTGTCCCAAACAAATTGTTTGTTCCATTCATGACGAACATTTTTAATTTTTTAGTTTGGTTATTAAAGTTGACATTGAGAATCAGTTCACCCTCGAATTTGATTTTCTTTCCTGTAACTGTTTTCGCAACTTTATTCGCCTTCATCAAGATTGGTTTATTCAGCTTTCGCCACGTTTTTGTGTTTATTATACTTATGTCAGATCCACTATCGAGCTGCATTTTTACTGTCTGTTTGAGTATTTTTACCTCTAAAAATTTCCTAATACCGTGATTTTGCTCATCCGATCTTGCTATTTTTACTTGCGTTTTAGTTCTAAATTTACATTTGGCCTTCTTATGACCTTTGTCTGTTACAGTTTCTGCAAGTTTTACGTCTAAATGGGCAGTCGCTAAACCAGTGCCATTCGCCACAGCCATAACAAGCTTTTGGAGGAGGTCTTTTGTCAAATCTTGTTCCACCCACCATAGGCAAGTGATTCTTTTGTCTCGGAGACAGAGACCGAAAATGTGACTTCCGTTTTACTTTTTGAACGCTTGCTACTGCAGATTCCTGAATTTTCTTGGCATCTTCCTTTATGCTTACGCATTTTTGACAAAAATCCGCCAACTTTTGGAGTGAGATATCCTGCTCGCTTTCCAGCTTTGTTAAAATTCTCCTCCTCATTTCACTGTCTTTCCCCGACACTAGGCCTTGCACAAAAATTAGGCATTTAAAATTATCTGCTGATAGTTCCGAAAGCCTAAAATCATCACAGTTTTTGTTGACAATCGAGGCGAACGTTGTATAGTCTTCGTCCTCGTTTTTTTGTAAATTTAAGCACTTCCACTTTTTGTGAAACAAGGACAACCTTGGACTAAATAATTCCTTCAGCAGACCTACTGCTTCGTTAAATTCCAGGTCTCTTGTTTTTCTTGATAGTATAAAATCTGTGAACTTATTGTGTTCATATGTCCCTAGTTTTCTGAGGAGCAGTCTAATCTTTTTTTCAGAAGACCAGGACTTGCAATCAATTTCATAGAAATCCTGGTACCGATGATAACGTTTTATCCTCGTCCGGATTATATGTAAAACTTTCGATGGTTGACCAGATAGTATTTTGCGAAAAAGTACTATTGTCTGAGTTTTTATTTTTTTCGAGAATTGCTTCCCATAAGAGCTCTTCACGTCTATGCTCTTTTTTGCATTTTCTTCCTGCAATTTTTGTTGTTCTTCCTGAAATTTTTGTTGTTCTTCCTGAAATTTTTGTTGTTTTTTCTCACTATCCAACTGCATCTGTAACATTTTTTCTTGCAATTCCAATTGTTGTTTGCAGAATTTTTCTTCACTTTCTTTTTGCTTTTCGTCGTTTCTTTCTTGTATTTCTATTTGTAGTTTACAAAATCTTTCTTCGCTTTCTCTTTGTTGTTGCATCTGATCTATTTGCTTTTTTTTTCGTCGTAGTTACAAATTTTCCTGTGCTCCACGAGAGAAAAAAAAAATTTTCCCTATTCGCTTACTACAAATCAGTCTTTCCTCTGAGTAACAACTCTCGTTACCACTGTTCTGCTGTGGCACAAGTTTGTATTTTTCTTCTGAATACTTTCGATGTTTGACAATCTTCTTCCACGTCAATTCGACAATCTTCGTCGCCACTGTTATGTCGCGAGTAAGATTAAATAACTCAACAACAGGAATAGGTTAATTGTTGTATTCTGTGAAAATAGTATTTACAAAGGTTATTAGTATCCAGTACAAGAATAAGGCTTAATCGTCTCTACCGTCGTAAGACGTAGTATGAGCAATGGGTACTTCCGGGTCGTCACCGGAAGTCTACGACTGACTCGTCGATCGGCTGCTCGGCACACTCTCGTCATAGATGCCACCATTACTTTACATAGTAATGGAATAGTCCATTATAGCCGAATAGGCGCGGGCGTCCCAACATATTAGATCATAGTTTTCATCTTCACTACATTGTTTCATGGCTATTTTATCTCTTTCGAGTGGAATAAATTGATGTTCTTGTTCCTGGAACTGTGGATGCATTTTCAAATCTTACAGTGAGGATTCTCCTTGCTTCCTCAACTTCCTCCTTTTCAATCAGAATGAATTTGATTCCTTCAATTGCAGATTTGCAGTATTTAAACAGTTTCTGTGGAAAGGATTTGTTTGGAAGTTGGTCTGTGTGCTAGTAAAAGATCCAAGTAGGAAAATGCCACCTTTCTCTTTGGATACTGGATGGTAAGTGACTGATGTTTCAGGACCATACAGACAGGTTCCAGTCCTGGTCATATAAGGGTCATTCAGAGTTCCCAGGTTGGCCTGATTTCAAATTTATTACATCTATGTCCTATCACAGATCTTACCATGTTCAAACAATTTTGTCTACAAAAAATTTAGTGCACAGTGGAGTTTTCAATTTGGTGTTTTATGACTATTCATATATACATTTTTTATCACTTTCTTCTTAATGAAAAACAAGTTTTTGATTCATGAAAATAACTTTGAAAAATTGTAAAAAAATATAAATAATTTTTTAAAAGTGATGAAATTGAAAGCATTTCCTATATATATATATATATATATATATATATATATATATATATAAATGTTTAGTGCCAACTAAAAATATTCTAGGTTTTAAAAAATCACATTCTATTTTGAAAAAAAAATAAAATAAAATGTATTTTGTTTCATGAAAATAATTCAAAAGTTTCTTTTAATTTCATGTTTAATGCCATCTACAAATATTCTATCCAGTGTTGATCATCATGCATGAGTCAATATTTATCACTTGTTAAAGACAATCTATCCATGCCATACAAAACGCAATATCTGAAAAATATATTTAAATTATTTTGTTTTCTGAATTCCCGTACGTACATATGGCAGGGTCATATCTTTTAAAGTAGACTTGAAACCCTCACAAAATTCTTTGGAGTACTTAATCAGTCACAGTAGATGCTAGGAAAAACATATTATGAAAATTGAAGAGGACACATTTTCTACAGACTGGCCGGAATCTACATAGGTAAAAATTGATGATGGGGTGGGGAGACATGCTTTTGGGTGAACAAAATTATATTTTCTATCAGGTATATGGTTAGAATAATAAAATATTTGGATTCTGCAGTCGTTATTTGTCCTTCCTACCAAATCTCAGAAATATTGAATGTGTGGAAGTATTTTTTTCTAATTTTTAAAAAATGCTGTGATGTTTCAAGGCCTTAATTTAGAAAGAAAATATGAAAATTTTACACAGTAAGGTCTAGCACAAAATAATTTGGTACTTTTTCCTAACTCATGAAGGGGAATATTTGTGCCAAATTTCAAGTAATTTGGTATCGGTGGGTGCAGATTTCAATTTTTTGCTGGTGTTTTGACATGGAATGACCCTTATGACACCATGGAAGGATATATTGATAATGCTGAATCAATAGAGTTCTCCCAACTGTGACAACACAAAAGGAATCCTATCAAACTTACATTGATTTAGTTGTTTCGCAACTGAATAAATTAGCACCTCATTCTTACTTGGCTAAATCACAATCAAGGTACTTAAAGCAAAGAAAAGAGGAATTTAGTGATAGTGAAATTTTGTTCCTGGGAAATTTTTGAATTCATAGTTCAAGATGAGATCCAGAGTTATCATTAGAATACTTCACAATGTACTTTACATCCAGTGGTACTCTACTTTAAGCTTGAAAATGCAATGCAAAGTGAATGTTTCTGCATTATGTTGAGGGACAACTCACATGATGTAGCATTTGTTTATATGGTACAGAAAAAAACTTTTGAGGTAATCAAAGCTACCTTGCCAAACATAAAAAATATTGAGTATTTTATTAATGGTTGTGCAGCACAATACAAGAATTATAAGAACTTTGCCAATTTGTGCAATCATCAGAAAGATTTTGGTATCAATGCAAAGTGCAACTTCTTTGCAACAAGTCTGGTAAACAACCCTGTGATGGCATAGGTGGTACAGTGAAAAGGATAGTGTCAAAAGAAAGTCTCTGAAGACCAACTACCAAACAAATCCTTTCCACAGAATCTATGTTTGAATATTGTAAATCTGCTATTGAAGGTATCAAATTCATTCTGGTTGAAAAGGAAGAAGTTGAGGAAGTGAGGAGGAGTCTCACCATGAGATTTGAAAATGCATCCACAGTCCCAGGAACAAGAAGTTTTCATCAATTTATTCCACTCACCAGAGATAAAATAGTTATGAAACAATGTAGTGAAGACCTAATATATGACTTTTGTATTGGGACCGAAGAAAAATCAGTACATTATTTTTGTTTCAGGATATGTTTGTTGCAAGTGTGACAATAAAATCTGGATTAGCATGGTCCTGGAAATTGATATGGAGAATAAGGACTTGCTGATTTAGTTCATGCACCCAGCTTTTCCATCACATTCATTTTACTAGAAAGAAAATTTTAAGGATATATGTTTAGTACCATTAATGAATATTCTGTACACTGTTGATGTTCCTTCAACAGCAAATGGTAGAGTTTATCATTTGTCCAAGATGGATGAATTTTCTTTACAAAAATTATATCCAAAACAATTTATGCACAACAAAATTTCGTGCATAGTATAGTTTAAAATGTAACCTTTTAAAGACTCTTTATGTCTTCATTTTTATTGTGACTTTCTTCTGATTATAACAAAATCAAATATTTTTGTTTCATGAAAATAATTTTGAAAAATTATTTTAAAAATAAAAATAAAAATAAAAATCTAAAAAGTAATGAAAGCATTTTCTTCAACTATATAAATATGTTAAGTGCCAACTACAAATATTATGATTTAAAGATTCACATTTATCTTATGACTTTTTGAGAATGAAAAAAATCAAATGTTTTTTTGTTTCATGAAAATAATTTACCAAAATAAAAGAAACACAAACAGAAAGAATTTATTTTAACTTCATTTGTTAAATGCCATTTACAAATTTTCCATGCACTGTTGATTATCATACATGAGGCGATATTTACCACTTTTTAAAGACAATCTATCTCTACAAAAAGTAATATCTGCAAAATATATTTAAATTACTTCTTTTTTTTTTAAATTAATAAAAACAATTTTATTGAATAGTTTAAGAAGTTACTTAGCACAATATCAACATTTTATAGGTCATGGAGCATTAGCATGATTGTCTCTATTTATAATCTTTCTCAGGAATCCTGTACATACATAGGAAAAAAACTCTAAAATTTGCAGAGTCATATCTTCTTAAGTAGACTTAAAACCCACACAAAATGTTAGGAAAAAAATATTATGAAAATTGAAGAGGACGTATTTTCGATAGGCTGACTGTAAGGTGAAAAGTTGTAGATTTTGGGGTCATATATTTGGGTGAGTAAAATAAAATTTTCTATTAAGTGTAGGCTTGAAATAGTTAAATATTTGGATTCTACACTTTTTATTTGCCCTACATATGAAATTTCAGAAATATTGAAGGTATGGAAGTATTTTCCTTTAATTTTTAAAAGCGACATTACGTGGCAAAATAGGAAAATAATATACCACCCTTAAAATTGGAACGGTAAAGTCTAGCACAAAATAATTTAGCACACTTTCCTAACTCATGAAGGGGAACATTTGTGCCAAATTTCAAGTAATTCAATGTTGGTGGGTGTGCGTTTCAACGTTTTGACCCATTCACTCATCTTGTCCTTACTCTGAGTTTCATGGAGATTACATTCACTCAACAGTAGACTTGATTACAAAATATTTCACATTCAACTTCTATACAGAGTAAATTTAATCTCCATGAAACTCAGAGTAGGGACAAGTTAACAATTAATTTAATTAACAAAAAAGAAAAAAAAAACAATAAAGACAAACAAAACTATTCTTGATTTTTCATTATCAATCAAAATAAAAATAAAAGTCAAATTGATGACAATTAAAATTAATTTCTTAAAATATAAAGTATCTGTATATATTTGTTTGCAAATTATTGTCCATATCTCTCACTGAAATATGCAAAAGTAATAAGAAAATGTAATTCTACCATTTTATTTTTTTTATTTGCTTATATGATTAAATAACTGCAACTAACAGATTATTTGCAGAATCACTATTGGTATTTTCTCATGTGTGTGTGTGTGTGTGTGTGTGTGTGTGTGTGTGTATTCCTTATTATGTTGAAGGAGGGTGTTATTTTCATATTGATCCCAATTCAAATATAACCCATAATATATTCACACACAAATATAAGAAACAAAGTACTTTACCTTTGAAAAATATTTTTGGACACTGAATATCTTCATTGCTCTGATTATTCAAAAATAACAGAAAGCTGATAACTCTCTGAATAAAGTTCTTAGTCCCATGATTTCTGTGGTATTTATCCACAATACTCACATATCCAATCTACAGTCAAATCCAGAACAACATGCAAGAATTTCTGTTAATAAGCTGAAGCATGATTGAGGTTCCAATCCAAGGGGAATATTTTGTAAAAATCAACAGTTAATATCAAAAGTTGAAGAACTTTTCCAAAATCTGAATAATTGTGAAGTAATCTCCTTTTTCTTTCAGAATATAAATTGTCACAAAGAAACATTTGAGATTTTTGCATTAAATATGAATACAAATTATCATTTTCCTTTTATGGGAAAAAACATCAATTTCTTTCCGAAATATATTTTACATTGTGTTTTTTTCTTTTTTTCTTCTTAAATCCAAATCTTGAAATGGTCAATGAAAATACTTCACCTGGTTTTAAAAAAAAAAATAAAAAAATAAAGAAGTATATTTAAGCAAACAACAAAATGTCCATTAGAAAAAACAAAGACAAAGTTTTCAAGTGTGCAGGTTAAAGATATCCATCTTTTGACAGGAAATTCAAACTAATCAAGAAGAATGAAGATTTATTTGATCAGAAAGAAATCCAGCAGTTAAAAATGGCAGAAATATTGGATGCATATTCCAATCACAATCTCTGAAATATTCCACAAATTTCACATATATTAACACATTTGCTGAATCACTTGGTTGACTACAAAGGTTAGAGTTCACAGGAAGGACATAAAACTAAGTTATCATGGTGGTTGAACTTTTACATGGAAGTGTTTTATAAACAGGTACTGGATCTTCTGAAGTGGGTGTCATGTATTTCCATTTCTACTGTGACTAAAAAAAAAATTGAAAGGTTGCCTTAGGCATTTAGAAAAATGTGGTCATAAATTAAGATAAAAAATGATAAATGAATTTTTATAATTCTTTACAAGATAGTAATGAGGAGAGAGCAGAAATGAAAATGTGATCTACAATGAATTATTAACACTGAAGTATATATGGAACATTTGGGAATCTTCATATACACAGCTGTCAAGAAGTTTGTGATTGGAGTGGAAAGAGAAGAAGGTTGTTGTCATGATCTAATAGAGAATCACTACTAATAACAATAAAATTGATTAAAGAATATGATTTGTACTATTATTGAATGGACCCTTGTATATCAGGTACACAAAAAATAAGAATTATTAAATTTGGAAAGAAAGACAAACATTTCAGTAACTATTTAGCAATTTTAACAACAATGACAGAAAATCTAGTTATAAATTTCATAAAGTTATTTTATCCATCTCTGATATGAAAAAAAAATCTTTGCACTTTGATTATTTATTAGTGGATCAAACATCAATTATAATTAAAGAACAATGACTACAAAATTAATTCTAACACATCACTTAAGTTCCAGGCCTGACATATAGATGGCACCACTAATAAAAAATCCATTTGATTTTTATAAACTACTAACCTTCAAATGATATGTGACAAAATTTGCCTCAATTGAATTGTTAGTTTACAAATTACAGTTATTTCAGTGAAGCTACTGTTGGAAATTTTTCAAAATAATGGAAAAATCTGAATTTCATGTGTTGATAAAGCATTACTTTCTGATGGGAAAAAAATACTATTCAAGCAAAACAATGACTTGATAAGTGTTATTTAGACTCTGCTCCATCAGATATAACACTTAAGAGGTGGTATGCTGACTTTAAATGTTGTCATACAGATACAAATAATGCTGAACGTTCAGGTCACCCAAAGTAGGCAGTAGTCCTGGAAAACACACAAAAAAAATACAAACTTGTTTTGGCTGATCATAAATTGAAGTTGCACGAGATAGCAGAGGATTTGAACAAATCAGAAGGCAGTGTATTCACCATTTTGCATAAACATTTGTCAATGAGAAAGCTGTGTTTAAAGTGGGTGACACATTTGCTCACAGTTGATCAAAAGCAACAACGCAGGGACGATTCAGAGCATTGTTTGCAACTGTTTCAACATAACAAGAAGTTGTTTTTGCATAAATATGTGACAATGGATGAAACATGGATCCCCCACTTCACTTTGGAGTCAAATCAGCAGTCAACTGAGTTGACAACAGCAAGTGAAAGCTGTCCAAAGCGGCCAAAGAGGTAAACATCAGCAGGTAAGGTTTTGGTCTCCATATTTTGGAATGTGCAAGGTATTTTGTTCATCAATTACCTTAAGAAAGGAAGAACCATCAATAGCAAATATTATATAGCATTATTGGTGCATCTGAAGGAAGAAATTGCCAAAAACTGGCCACAAATGAAGAAGAAAAAGTAATCTTTTACCAAGACAACACACTGTGTCACAAGTCAATCTCAATGATGGCAAAACTACATGAACTGCACTTCAAATTGCTTCCACATCCACCCCATTCTCCAGATCTGGCCCCCTGGCAACTACTGGTTGTTTGCAAACCTCAAAAGAATGCTCTAGGGAAAGAGATTTGGCTCCAATGAAGTGATATTGGAAACTGACCCGTATTTTGAGGCCAAAGACAAATCAGTCTACAAAAAAGGCATCAAATTGTTAGAGAAGTGTTGGATACAGTGTATCACCCTAGAAAGAGACTATGTTGATGAATAAAGTTGACTTCTGCTTAAAAGTTGTTGTTTTATTAGTTAGGCCCTGGATTTATTGAGAAATGTGTTACAATGAAAAAGAATTCAGTATTTACAGATGCTTGTAACATAAAAGTTTTGAATGGATTTATCTTCCAATTTTAATTTATGAGTCTTATAAAATTTTCAAGAATATCATTTTTCTTTATCAATTTTAATTCTGTCCATATCATTATAAAACATCATTTAATCAAATAAAATTTTTTTAAAAACTTATCAGTCTTTATTTAGTACATGATTATAAAAAGATCCACTCTACTCACAATAAATTTTGATAGTAATTTAGAATCTTGCATATTACTTTCATGTGATTATTTATGTCAAAATATATAAAATATCAAAGAGGAGGTGAAGATGATGATGATGATAATGATAATAAAGAGAATGTATTCTTAAAATGCCAAAATATTCTCTTAAAGTAAAAATCAGACAAGAGAGATACTCTTATGAAAGTAAATTTTCTGTTTTAAATACTATATATATATATATATTTTTGTACCCGCAGAATAGATTAATAGCTTTAAACAAGATATACATCATAATTATCCCAACCCGAGGAACCTTTCGGCCAACACTTGTCAAGGGCTACGTTGGCTTTATTACAAAGAGTTAAAAATAGAGGACAAAAACAATGGATTACTTAGAATACTGAGGAAAGATGGAACTTGTTTAAAAATAAACTTTAATCAATAAATATTAAAATGTAAGGGGGATGTAAACATACAATTCCACAAGGGTGAAATAAAAAAGTAAAATTGTTACACTCACAAACCCTCCAGTAATTGTAAGGAGCGAAGGAAACGCTCTTTCTGCCTGCACAAGCTTGGCTGCTGGAGTTTAAGGCAAATACCCTCCAAAACACGAAGATGATATGCCGTTCGAGCACTGTGCAGAACAGTGAACCAATTGTCCTGATACGAAGAGGCACATGCCTGACTGTCCAGCAGGTGTTGGCCAATTGCTGAATCCAGAACAGCTTGGGTTGTTCTTAAAGGTCTGAGAGGGCAACCTGAACGTATATTAGTGGGGACATGTTGTGAAACCCATGTCTCCAACCTCAGATTAGTTCATCCTATATATACTGCATCACAGTGGCATTTAAATCTATAAACAACAGAACTTCTTCGAAAATAGAACAACCTATCTTTACTAAAGGATGGAAACACAGGTCTTATCTGAAAAACAACACGTAACTAAACCGAATAACATCTGGACGAAACACATGCCGAAATTTCATCAGTTACAGTTTGACATTTTCTTCCAAGCCGTGGCAATTTCAAATACAACGGACAGCGACTAGGTCCTTCAATTTTTGGTTCTTTGAAACGTTTGACCTTTCACTCGATCACACGCTTCAATTCATTAGATATAGATATAATCCTAACTAATGAATATTACACAACTGTTACTTACTAGTCATCAAATTTATCCCACTTTGACATTAACAGAGCCCTGAATAAACAATGAGTTAATCATCACTATTTCTACAGTATGCTACCCACAGATCTTTGGGCAGCTTATATTATTTATAACTTTTATTACAGTATTCTTAAAATTCTTAACTGCATCAACTAATAATTCTGGTGTTGTATTCAAGAATTATACAAATTTTGTATTTTTTTATCTTTTTTTTTGTTAGAGGAAATGAGTTTTATTGAAAGAAAAAAAAAACATTAGTCAAATAAAACTCAACTGTATAGCAAATCTTATAATTTAATTTTTATTAGAGTAAAGCACTGATATAAATGATTCATCAGAATCTAAGATAACTAAATGAATAAATAAATTTTAGAATTGTAACAATAATAAGATAGAATAAAGAGAGGAACAGTGTTCAAGTAATTTCAAACTGAAGCAGTTCTATAAAGAATGTAGAAATTATACTTTCTTAGATGAGTATTTTAATCTTAAACAATAAACAAAATATTCTTTCCAGTTTGAAAAGAATGAGATTTAATAATTTATCTCTATTTAAAAAAAAAAAAAAGACAAAAACAAAATAGGAAATGTAGTTTACATTTCAATGATTGATGATAATCTTCAAACAGCCAGGTTTGTATTTCAGTAGAGAAAATAAATGAGATTAATTTTGGATGTCATGGTAAAAGTGTTGAAAGTACTAGTTTGTTTTATTCACCAATAAAAAAAAGTCTTTACTTTTAAAACAAGGTCATAAGAAAGAAGTTTTCTTTAATCAGTGATTAAAAGTATCATAAAATGCTCATGATCTCATGTCAATGTTCACACTCATAAAAATTCAAGCTAGTTTATAACTTTGCTTAATAAGAGTTAAGAGATGGATTGAAAGATAAAATATATACAGGAGCTAACAAACGTTTAGGTTCAATTCCTTGTAAACGCATTAATAACTTTATATTCTAAATATAATGAGAAATAATGCTTTTACTTGTGATTAGTTATGTACAATCTACAATATCAAAAGAGTATAAATCAGTCCTTTATGATTCTTATTCTCTAGCTATTATTGTATTGTTGTATTTCAAACGTTATTATGATAAATAGAAAAATATAGGTCATAGCCTACCTTTTACATTGATTCACATGAGAAGTATATAGCATTCAAAATTATACCAACAAAGTCCAGAAAGAAAGATTAAACAGTTTTTTCCATTAATTAACAATTTAACAGTAAAAGTCAGTCAAGTTCACATCTCATATTTCAAGAAGGAATAGATACAGACAATATATAAGAAAGACATGTTACAACAACAGGTCATGTGACCAGGGTAAGCAGTAGCTAAGAGAAGAATCACTGAAGTTATGAACATGTCATCTTGATGCTTGATGTGGACAGTTGACATGCTAAAAAAATATGAAGCTGGATTAAGGACATTCTCTTCATCCAGCCTACGGCATAAAATGACTAATGAGAAAATAGGTATTTGTAGAAGTAGAATGTACAAACTAATCATCTGATGAATGTATAGGTGGAAGACAGAAACAATATTAAAAAGTAGGGCTGACACTATAAAAATGTAAACATCTTTCGCTTGTGTATAGAAAATGTTTGTTTTTTTGTTTTTTCGAAAAATTCAGATAACCGAAGGGAAACAAGGAAATCAAAATATTTTAAGCTACATGCCATGTGATTAAATCAATATATTTTAAAAGTTACTCAGCCAAACAACTTGAAGAAATGACAAAAAGTATTATCTTTATTTTTAAAACTGTTATAAAATATAATAAGGAATGAGTAAAGATAGTTGGAGCATATTTTAATTAATGGATGATTGAAACTTTATCTAATAAAGCTGTACATTATATGAAAAAATAAATCCTGAATGATCTCTTTTTAGCTACATAATCTCCTGTAAAAGAACATGTTTTGAAGAGTGAAGTAGAGCTTTAAAATATTTTCTTTATTTCAATAATTTTGCAAGTATTTAAAATGAACAGTTTGTAAAATTTCCGATACCTTCTTCATATGTACTTACAGAATCAAAATCAATCAAATGAAATAATATAATGAAATGATTAATGTTATTTATAAATAATAGTAAAAAATTCCTTATTTTTAGTAAATATCCAATGCAATTTGTATTAGGCAGTGATTAAGCTAAGAAACCATACTGTTTCCCAGATAAACCATGACATACAAGGTGTATTCCAAAAGTTTTTAAAACTTTTAAAGAGAAGTAGTTATAACCATCCTAATTATAGTAATTTTAGTATGTCCTATTATACATATGGATGTGTGTTGTGGTGTAGTGGAAGGATGTGCATTGTGTTGCAGTGGATATCAACTCAGAATGACAAATCGGGGAACTGAGTTCAAATTCCAGTTGAATTCCTTGCATTCACTTACGCACAAATACCGTTGGGAAAGGTATTAATCTGTCTCTTCCCTCCAGTTATGTGTTAAATAATAGGACAGATAGGGTTCTATAGCTTTGGCTGGCAACCAGTCTACTGCAGAAAGCAATGACAACCTACTGCTGGGTAATCTTCTGCCCAGTCAGTCATGTCTCTTTTGAGATCGCCCAAAGTGTGTATCACGTATGGCACTTAACTGATTGACTATACATATAATAAGCTTACCTACCAACTTGTTTTTGCAGATAAGATATAGATTGTAATAGATCTTGGAACACATCATACTAAACACTGCTAGTTACAGCTGACTCATTTGTAGAAGACAATTTCAAAGCTCACTATGCAATAAAGTTGTATTAAACTTGGCAAAAATGTTACAGAAATTTATGAAATGCTTCAGACTGCTTATGGATTAATTTGTATGAGCTGAGCACCTTCTATTACTAACACAAGAGGTTTGAGGATGGTAGAGAGGTGGTGAGAGTCAATGAGAAATGTGAGAGTGAAATGGACATTGGAACTGGTTGAGAAAATTTGCAGTTTTCTGCATGAAAACCGTTGTGTCTATGTAGACAATAAGTATACAGTTTGGAGTTGATATGGTAACTGTACACAGAATTATTCATGAAGATTGGAAGA
Organism: Ascarosepion bandense; assembly: GCA_037127315.1. Classification (NCBI taxonomy): domain Eukaryota; kingdom Metazoa; phylum Mollusca; class Cephalopoda; order Sepiida; family Sepiidae; genus Ascarosepion; species Ascarosepion bandense. Next base: position 6,759,579 of record JBBBDQ010000894.1, on the reverse strand, counting down.
TGTGTAAAATGTTTCCAGGGTGTTCAGTAATAAACATAAGAAAAGATTAGTTGGTAATCAACTACTTGACAAAGATAGGAATCACCCTCTCTGTGGTCCAAACCTTGTTCCACATAACTTTTAGTTATTCCTCAAGCTAAAGAAGAACTCTGGGGATAGTTGTTTTGAAGCCATTAATGAGATTAAAAAGATTGTGACAACAATCATGGACACTTTCACTTTGGTTGAATTCCATGGGGCCTTCAATGTCTCCAATTAAATGTCTCAAAAATTCTGGAATGCACTTCATATATATCTTTAGCAAAGTTAGATAAAAAACTATAATAAATGCAGATTAGCAACCTTTGCTAAATACAAGTCAACATAATTATTATTCAGCTGATAAAGCTTTGTATAAGGTTAATGTAAAAGCTTCCAGAATGTTTTGATAAAATGTTTTCTTCAGAGTCACATTATACAGTCATCAAATTATTTTCTCTTGCTTTTTATGACCTTATTCAATCTTTCAGCTAAATTATATATTCCTTAATAAAAGAATGATTCCAGTTTTGATTCAATGACTTCAGTGAGTAATAGACCAGATCAGACAAGAAATGGTAATCTGAAGGCATGGAACCTCATGTGGGAGAATTTTTCATCATAGTTACAGGATGTTTTTGCTGAATTAAAAAAGCTAAGAATGGTCAATATCATACAGTAAAATCACTGATCAACTGCCCTGACCACAAAATGATCTTTTCTTCAGATATATCAACCAAATGAGTTATTTCTTCATTGTAACATTATTCAATAAGCTTGTCCAGGCTCTATCTATTAATAATATTTAATTCCCTTGGAATTTCACTAAATAACATTTTTCTCAATAGATTCCATTTAAGTCAATATGCTCTCCTGTATCAATGCATGATTTTCTTTATTTTGAATTCTCATGGAATATAATAGACATATGTTTATGTGTGCATTCTTGCTTCTATACATTTAATACTTTATACATAGAATTATATTTTTGTTGAAAAAGATGCTCCTGTAACTGAAAATTTAATGTCTGTTTTTAGGTTTTTAGCTAACAAAGTCCAATAATTAAAATTTAATAGAATCCTGTCTTATACCAAGTTATCATAATATCATACTTGTGGCCATATAGAAAGAGATAGATGATTGTATAAGTAGAGTTATTTGTTTAGTTTTAATCGTTAAAAATTTCTATTTACCTACCTATTATTAGTTTGAATTGAAAATCCAAGTTGATTCGATATGCTCTGAATGAAATGTATGGTCAAAGTGATCTTGATAATACTGTCTTCTAAGTGGTGATTACAATACTCTAAATGTTACTATAAGTACTAATATTAAAGCCTTATGAAAATGAGATTGATAAAAAGATAATGAAGGAGGGAATATTATAATTAATCTTAATATTTTAATAGTCTTCCTATTTTAAAATAACAATAAAAATAACAATGAGATATTGTTGTCAAATCAAATATTAGGCAAAAAAAAAAAAAACAATAAATAATTTTATTTATCTAATTACTTTAAGTAATGTGAAAAGCCAGTATCTGATCACAATTGCTTTGATGGTAAAATGGAAATTGAGTTGTACTTGACTGATACCAAAGAATGTCTATTGAATTTGTCAAAACAATTGTTCTGTTTTTATTATTAGTAGATATTTATTAAAAAAAGATAGATTTCTGTTCTATTAGAAGATTATCTGCAGTGGCTCAACAAATACACTTATTTATGGTTGGATTGGCTCTTGACCAGCTATTAATAATATGAAATACTACAAAATAGGTAAGAGAATAAAACCAAAAGGAAAACGTGGGAACAAAATTATGACATTAACATTTTCTAGTTATTCAAATCCCAAATAGGGCTATTCTTGAGTTTTTAATGAAAATTTGCATTTTGCTGAGTCTAATTGTTCTAATACCAACAATCTTTCAAATTATTCTCATAAGATTTGAAATGCAAAATGAAACATAATGGGAAATGTAACAATATTGTTAAATTTCCCATCATGCCTCATTTTGCATTTCAAATCTTAAGAGAATAATTTGTAATATTATAGCTACTCTAATAGAGTAGCTATATAAAAAGGACCAATACATCTTAAACATCAAATGGTAAAATTATTTCATGTCACAATTGTGAAGAAAAATAATGAAATAGCAAAATAACTTTATATGGAGTAAATTAAAAATGTAACTTTAGTTGAAATATGCAGTGCTCCTGATATTATGATTATACTAATATTGTAGGTTAAAACAAGAATATTTAAATCTGGGAAACTAAGAAATATTAAGATATGAATTGTCTGACCAGAAATTATGATTAAGAAAATAATTTTCTTTTCTTCTATAGAAATAAACATTAGCTAATAAAATAAAGAACCAGCTGATCTTAGGGCTCAATTAATATAAGTCCAAGTATTTAAATTTTTTTTCAAATATAGTGGCACCACCTTCCATTACCTTTATGTAGTGTTCTCTTATTTCTTTTGGCAGTGTAATTTTCATCAGCCTTTGTTTCTTTACACAAGATAGTTTTCATTTTTTTTTTACTTATATTCACATATTCTGTTCTCAGCTGTTTTTAAAAACCTATGCTTAGAAAAGTTTTTTGTCAAATTTTGCTGTCAATTGTGAAATTGTTCTAAATGAGACACCTTTACTTACATGATAAAAGTCCAGAGAAAACAAAATAATTAATATATCCAAATGTAAAACAATAAATTGTAAAACAAACTGTTTGATAATTTATATTACTTACCTCAGTGTCAGTGAAAGTATTTTGTTCTTTGGGTGTTAGAGTTCTTACAGCTATCATTGAACGACTTAATGTAGGTATTGTTAATTTAGGTTCAGATGGGGGTGGTGCTGCAAGTTTTGGAAATGCAAATTCAATATCTGGTTCAGGCTGAGGATGTATTCGGACTGATGATAAACCTGTAATATTTCCACCTGGTGAGGTACAAACTCTTCTCAGAGGTGACCCAATATGGACCATTGTTGGAGAACTCTCACACCTTCTCAATGACTCACTTGTTTCTACTCTTCGAATGATTGTCCTAACAGTTGTTATGGTGTTTCCATTTCGAGTACAAGACTGAATTTTTTCATTTGAGTAATGGTGTGGTTGAGGAACTTTCATGGGAGAATAATATACAGTTCCTGTTGAACTGCTGTGTGTTTTATTTAAGGGAGAATAAGGAAATTTAGCAACCATATTGAAGGTTTGGCTGCTTCGTCCACTTACTGAACAGAAAGAAGACATCATTGTTCCATGATTATGACGAATTCGATGAGTTAATGAATCCCATAGTTGAGAAATTTCCTGACAGCGATCCCAAGTGTTTAAAATTTTATCCATCATGAAATCACATTAGACATATTCAATAACTGATTGTGTTGAGTAGAGCTTTACTTTTTATTTGCTCATAGGTTTTTGAAAATATTCAAAGTTTTTAATTAATTATTTTGAAAGAAAACAAAATACAGTGGTACAAATCCATACCAGAAACAAATACAGAGAAATAAAGATATGTTCTAAAAATTTAATTAAACCTGTAATTTTAATAGTGTAATTTAACCTGTAATTTATTTGTACTAAACAACCATTTCACAGAAGATAGTTATTGTCTGTATAGTTAAATTAATCTTATAAAAATAAAATAAAAAATAATATTTATATTTAATTTGGCCTACAAAATAGAAAGAAAGTACATTTTTTATTAACAAAATGATATGAACTACATAATAAATAATAGATTTACTAAAAAATAATAGATAAATAAAAGATTTACTAAAAAATAATGTGACAAAAATAAGTTTCCCGAAATAATTTTATGAAAACAAGCTTTTTCCTCAAGTTTCATACATCATTTAAATATTAATAAGATAGCAATTAAAGATTTTTTTCACAATAGTAATTGTGCAAAAAAGGGATTTTTTGAAAATTTAAAATGTTACTTTATAATCCTTTAATTTGTAATGCTTTTATGATATAAACTTTAAAAATTATTTAAAAAATATTAAATTGCATAAAAACAAAATGAAGGATAATGGCTAAAATATTAAATAAAATGCTATGATCCTTCCTTACGTTGACAGTAGTAGATTGGATATGAAATTAATGTCTTCAAATTACTATGACTAGAAGATTGTTAAACAATCCAGGGGTTCAATAAACAACTTTTTTAGTAAAATAATAAAAAACAATCTAATTTCAAACAGTATCATAAAAATTAACTTTAAATGCAAATCACTTAAAATTTTAAAACTTGAGATTTAATAAAGCAAAATAAAACAAATGCATAAATGTTTGGAACTTGCACTAAAAATTCTATTTAAAAAAAAAAACAAGTTTATATAGCTTGTTTATTACAATGTTATAAAGTCCACTTGAGAAAATTTGCAAATTAACAATAGTTTAAGCATTATTATTAATAACTTGAAAATATATAAATATAAATGAACAAAAAATTCTCCTAAAAATCACTTTCTTAAACAGGAACAAAAAGAAAATTTTTTAAAAATATTTTTGAGGAAATCTAAAAAATATTAGAAACTAATAAAAGGAAAAAAAAAATCAATGAACTCTTTAAATGTCTAAGAAAAATTTTTAAGAACCAATCTGAGGTTCAATCCTTAAATTCTCAATTTTTATAAAAATGCTTGCATCTAAAGATAACTATTTTGAATATAGCAAAATTTAAGGGTTCTGTAAAATTAAAAAATGTATGAAATTTCTCTTTTTTGTTTTCCTTGGCAATGTAGAATGAAAACTAAAAAACTGAATTATATATTTTAAAAATACATACGCACTCATGAAAAACAAGAAAAAAAAAACTGTCAAAAAGTATGCTTCTCTTGAGTAACAATTCCAAAAGATATTCTTTTTGGTTAAATCCACTCTACACAATTTGGAGCAAGTTTGAAGTTTACAATTAGAAGTTAAGACACTGCTGCTTGATGGTTTATGCAGGTGTCACTTTCTCTCTAATGAGGAAAAGAAAATAGCAAGGCTTAAAAATGTGGATTTATTGCTTAACTGGTAATCCAATTAAAAAAGCATTAATGTATCAATAAGTAGTTGGAAAACAGAATTAGCAAGTGTTAGACTTTATTACATTAGAATTTAATATTTTCATCAATTCACATTTTTTGTTTGTTTTTTGTTAAGACACTCAGTATATTTTTGTCTATATTAAAACATATTCTAAAAAAGAAAAACAACTTATAAAGATTTTTTAATTCTGCTAATAAAACACTTCTTTTTTCAAAAGGCAATGTCAATCATATTAATATTTAATTTTAAGAAAATGTGAAATGAATTATATGACAAAAAGCCTGACCCAGATATAATGACACTATTTTGTTAGTAAGCTCAATGATTTAGTTTAAGTAGAATAACTTTTTTTTTCAAAATTAATGCTTGAGTTGCATATAATTTAAAGGTGACCTAATATTTTCTTACTTTTAAAGTATAAAACTTTTAAGCCATAAGTTGTACAAAGAAAATTTATATAAAACAATTTTTTTTAAGAAAAAATTTCCTATAACTATTTTGCATAATACAGGAACAAATTGTTTTGTCTTGTTTGAAGCACTTTATTTAGTTCTAATTGTTACTGAAAATGCTTTTCAACACTATCTTATCCTAAATGCTTAATACCATCTTGTCATCTTAGCTTATTATATGCTGACAAGAAGTTCAATTTTGATAGGGGAAAGGAAGTACCAAGTTCAATCCCCACTGCTATAATTAAACATTCAGAACCACAAATGTATTTACTCAATATTGTAGTGTTCATGGTATATATTTTGCAGTTGTATTTTATCAGATATAAACTCTGTATTGATGTAATCAAGAGAAAGAAAATGTTTATTCTAAATAACAAAGATGTCGGTTTGGCAAAAAAGAAAAAGATCATGTGGGGAAGAAAGTGCTAAAATAATTCCGGTTCTAATCAAATAAATAGAAAAAGGAAAATATATTAAAAAAATCAAACAATACTCTATAAATTGAAATATTTATTATATATTTATTTATTAATAGCCAAAAGTTTAGCAATTAAAAATCTAAAAAAGAATTTCTACAACAGTTAATCAAAAAGAATTTCTACACCAATTACTCAAAAGTATATTTACAAAATTATGAAATATTCTCTCATAAACATTGATAAATGGATAAGAAATATCTGTTACTTTCTCTTCTTGTTCTTTTATTGAGGACATAGACATAATAGCAGTATTGGCATAATGGAGAAAGAAAAGATTCACATGATTTTGGCTAAGTTGTATCACATTAATTGTAGCCAACAGAAGTTAATCTTTTGCGGATCATGTATCATGGATTAGCAACAGTTAATGTGGTTATGGCTTTCATTCATCTGAGTGTAAATCCATCAACATATGTTGTTACAGGTGCAATATTTATTCTTCATGACTATATTAGATTTTATAAGTACTGAAATGTACTAAGGTATGCTGAAAGTAAATGAATGAGGTTTCTTCAATAATTTCCATGTAACACTACATTTGAACAAAAACTCTACATTTTTATCTAATGAGTTATAAAAATAAACCACCACTGATTTGTTTCACACTTTCTCCAAAAACAGTATATCAGCTCCATGAGTATTTCCAGTTTTTGTGTTTGGAAAAGGCAAGAGTTAGTTTGACAATTTAGACACTAGAATTATATTTCTCAACTCATATTTTTCATATTTTAAAGTAACCAAAATCATTTCAGTATCATGTTTTCTAAAATTACTTAAAAATGAGAATGTTTATTTTGTCACTCTTAATATTCATAGATTAACCATCCTCAAAAATATTTTACTTTGATAATGTGACATTTGAACTATGATTGTCAATAATACAACATTTATAGGGTTTGGCAAACTTTAACTCTTTGGTATGCTAGAGAAATCTGGATTTAAGTATAGTTTGTGTATTTATATTTCCTTGAAGTATTTTATATATACAGAGGCTTGGTCATCATTAGTCTTAAAAATCATAAAGAAAATGTTACACAATGTTTATATAGATATACTAAGTTTGCAAAGACTAAATATTTTGATTAAAAATTAATTGAACATCAATCAGTAAAATAGCAATGTTCTTGTAAAACAAATGAATTAACATTTATTTAAAAAATTAAATTATAGAAATTTCAAAACTGATTAATTTTAATACAGTAAAATTGTACAAAATCATTTGTTGTTCTACAAGGAATATGGTAGGTCATAAATAGAAACATTATAGACATTTTGGTATACAACAGAGTTTGGAACCTTTAGTAAGATGTTTTTTTTACAAATAAACTCATATTTGATCATTTCAACTGAGACAGTGCCAAATAATATAATATTAGTGTTTATAATAATTATGATGTGGTATAAATAATTAAGCCTATAAGAAAAGATTTCCAAATCAAAGTCTGAATTAAAATTATTGGATAGATTGCAAATCAGGTATTTGTACTGGAAATTTTTCAGTGACAGCATAATCTTAATAAAAGAAAAAAATAAATCAAACATGTCAAATTCTTTTCATTCTACTGTAAAGATATTGTAACATTACATTAAATAGATTAGCATATAGAGACATACATACATCTATATATATTAATAGTAGTATTGGTAAGTCATGGCTCCAAATAATTCAGCAATGAAAGTGAGAAAAATTTGATGAAAATGTCAAATTATCTTAGAGAAAATGTGATGATGAAAAAGGGCAAAACAAAAGCAATCACTGAGATTTTCTTGAATCTGATGAAAACGCTTAACTTTTTTCAAGCAAAAAATACAATTATACAACGACCAGAAAAGTTTTGCTTTTAGACTTCTGAAAGCATGTAAATAATTCAGATAGCAAGCAACATCCATTAACCAATGTATCTAGGAATCTATATATCACTGATGAATTGGGATCAAACACAGATCAAATATGGATCAGAATCCAACAGAATGATAAGATAAAGAACAAATAGGAAACGTTTATCAATCTAACATGTTTCACTTGTATTAAAGCTTTATCAGAGAATGAGATATGGAGAAAAAAGAAAGAAATTTTAGTATTTTTGTGTTGTTTGATTTTCATTAGTTAGTCAGGTTTCATATGCACATGACTTGTTGAACAAATACTAGTATAATTTATGGCATTCTGAATTCAAGGAGAGATGACACATTCTTTTGAGATTCCAAGAAATCAATGGATTCAAAGTTTGATTGAAAAATCCTAAATGTTGCTTTATATAAGTGTATAATAATTCTAATTTGTCTGTGTATGATTCAGATGATAATGTATATTTGTAAGCATGTGTGTGTACATATGTCTAGTAGACTGATATTTGTTAACAAGTCATATGCACATAAAATCTGATTGACCAATGAAAATAAAACAATCGTTCATGCACAATACATTCTGTTGTACTGTAAGAAACTCAAAACAGAAAATATATTGGATATCAATATTTTAAGGTGAATGTTTTCAATTTCGTTAATATTTTCTTTATTTACTTCATCAGCACAATACAAGTGATACAGATAACTTATAAAAAACTAATAGAAATCAATAAATAAAACTGAATTAGAGAAATTAAAGCACAATAATAACAAAAGGAACCAGAGAAAAATTGAAGCAGCACATGCAACAAAAGTTCAAAGTTTATATCATTCAATAGTTTACAAATTTCAGAATTACTAAAAATAAAGGATGGCTTCCTGACAAAGTCATAAATACAAGAGAGAACATTTTGGAGAATTTTTTAAAATAAAACGGATTTCAAAGTTGGTTTCATTAGGAACATTTTAACATACTAGGTTTAATGATTAGAATATGAATATATTTAAAAAGTATTCATACTTTGGCCATCAGATTTTAAAATGGTGTTCTTTATTTTTTCAACATTAAGAATAATTGCTTTCAGTTTTAATTTTACTTTTAAACTTATGGCAATATGTGAAATTGTATCAAAATAACCACACTATAGAACACGCTCATGTATTTTTTCCAAGTTTATTACTGTTTCACATGTATAACCAATACAAAATATTTATCTTAATTTAGCACATTCGATAAATGAAACATAAAAGTGTGTGTGTGTGTGTGTGTGTGTGTGTGTGTGTGTGTGTATAAAACAAAGGGATTTTTTAAATTTATGTAACTGTCCATAATTCTCAAACAGTACATTTTTCTTTAAGAAATTTTCTAACATGTCATTTTATTTTTGTTCAGTCTTTGGTCAAGAAGTAGTTATTCTGTCCTTTAACTTAACAGCAAATTTAAAATTTTTTTTTTTAGTCATTTCACCTTAAGCAAGGTGGGACTACCACTAGTGTGCAGGGGATTACAGTGAGAGAAAAAACTGGGTACAGCAGGTATCGAGGAAAGGATAACAGATGAATGGGGTTCAAGAAGATAGATAGCAATTAACATTACATTTAAATTTTTGGAGAGTATAGCTATTAGGGAAGCAAGTAAATAGAAGAAAATTCCACAGGTGGGAAGTGCGAAAAAAATAAACTCCTGGAGTAGAAGTGGCAATTATGCTTAACTATTTGCGTGCTTAAATTCATGTGGTCAATGCACCAGGGGAAAAAGCTCATCAGAGCAGTTGCCATAAAAATATTTGAAAGACAGAGGGAAGCCATTTCACATCAGTGAGAAAGTGACCGAAGTCAAGATGCCATGTTAGGATAATATGTCCTAATTCTTCATATGTGTAAAATTCAGTGAGTGATCATGTCTAAAATTTCCTATAGTCAGGATGAAACAAAAACTTAACAAGCATTTTCTGCAATTTTACACTGTAAAGAAAGGTTTTTTTTAGTTTTGAGTTTAGAGTCAAATAGAAATTGAAAGCTTACTGATATGATTAGTATATGATAATGTTTTGCAATGTTTAGAATGTAAAAAGTTTAATGGAAAATACAAAATCAAGTAACCACACTACAATATAATTAGGCTATAAATTAATTATTGTGTAAACAGTTGAGAACAGATAGAAAATGAAAGCCTAGCAGGCTGTGAGGCTTAGTATTCAGTTGAGGATTAATGAATAGTTTGTTCAAAAGTAGATGATGTCCATTGAGGTGTAAATAAATATCATTACAGTATTCTTTGAGCAAATATACAATTGAATCATTGCCAAACTGATGATGATACCAGGATTGTTTACTTAAAAAAAAAAAAAAAAATTACTTATTATAACTGTGGACTGTAAAGATAAAGATCTTAACCTGATTTTAACCATGTTGCAATGAATTAAAGAACATAAAAATGACATGTAAAACCTGAATCTTTTAACAATTGCTGCTAACTTCGAATAGTGAGGGAATTGGTAGTTAAAAGTCCGATTTAATTTGTAAACAAATAAAAGAATGGTTAAAACTTTAATATATTTCTATGGTGATAGCTTGTGGATGTTGGCCACTGTGCTTCAGTTTGACTAAATTCTAATATTGAATAACTCACAAAGTTTATTGTGTTTGACATTAAATAGCATTTGGAATATTCAGTTTGAACTAACTTTATTTTTAAAAGTTTGCTACATATATGCGAATTAACAAATGAAATTATTTAAAATCAAAAATGCTATATCTTAATGTAATTCTAGAAACAAAACATTGCATTTGATTATAACTAAACAAAAAATCTAAAAGATTCTTGTATATGCAGTGTCCTTTCAGGACATTAGAAATCTTTGCTCTCCACGATTTCCTGCTCTTTGTAGCACTTGATAAATTTTGTCCTTTTGTTATTATATCTTCTCCTAAACCTTGTTCTGCTGTCCAGTTACTCAAGCTCTCTAGGTAGTATATTCATTGTTTTTATCTGTCTCTCTTGCCTTCAATTTGCCCTGGGAGTATCAAATTTTCCAAGCCCTCTTTCCTCATTATGTGCCCTAGATATATCAACTGTCTCTTCCTGATGTTAAGTATAAGTATCCTTTTTAGAAGTTTAGTAATGATAAATGAACTAAAAAAAAATGTATCAAATGTTCTTTTGGTGTCACTAAAAAATTTAATAAATAAATATCTTTATGATTCAAACAAATGTAGTGTATCACTACACTGTTTTATTTAAGCTTGTGTAATAAGAAAATGAATAACATTGTAATTTTTTAATATTTAAATCTTCCTTACAAATTTACAAATATAGATTTTTAATAGTTACACAAGCAAGAGTCACACATCTGATAAAAGCAATCTTATATACAGTGAATAAAAAAAATAAAAAAATAATAAAAAGAAAGGTTATTTACAAAAAAACACAAAAACACCAGATTAAAAACTAAAGGAATGAAAATAGTTATGTTACTCTTCTTAAAGACTATTAGCAATTGTATAGGGAAATAAATAGAAACATTCTTGTGACATTTGTTCTTGAAAGGAAATAGTCACTTAAGCATTTCTATTATAAAGCATTATATTTAGTAGGCACACATGTTTGAGTAGACCATCTGTCTCTTCCTGATGCTAAGTATGTTTTCTTTTCATTTGCATCCTCTCCAACACTCAGTTGTTGCTCATATGCTCAGTCCATGATATCCTCAGCACTCTTCTGTAGAACCACATTTCTCCTTCTTCAAGTCTCGCCATCTTTGAAGAGATTGTTCAGCATTTGCTGCCATATAGAAGAATAGACAGATAGCCCATAACAGTCAAGTACACTTTTCTTTGTTTTTAACAAAATATTCCTGTTTCTCAGTACTCTGCTTTGCTTTTGAAATGTGGCGTTGATCATGTCAATGCATCTTTGAATATCAGTGTTGTACTTTCCATCCACTGTCAGAAAACTTCCCAAGTATTTAAATTACTGCACGTGTTTGATTTTAGTATCCCTGACCTGTAGTTGGCATTTTGGGGTCCTCTTTTGGCTGATATATTCAGTTTTTCTTGAAGTTTGTTTTATCCTTTTTTTCTCATTTTCACCTTCTGTAGGAGGTTTTGTATTTTCCTTTACATATTTGCTATCAGCACAGTGTCATTTGTGTATGTTACAGTGTTGAGATTGTTGCCACCAATGACGAACGTTGGCAGGGCTTCTAACTCTCTCATAATTGTTTTGCTGTACAGGTTGAACAGATCTGGTAAGAAAACACATCCTTGTCTTACAGCCCTTTCTATTTTTGCCTATCAGCTGAACTCATTTCCTGTCCATATGCAAGTGGTTTGTTGCCAGTATAGGTTCTTGATTGTTCTGTCTTTCCCAAATATGTTGAAGTTGCCAAGCATCTCCAAGAAGTCTTTGTGGCATACTTTATAGAACTCTTTTGCATATTTTTTTATATAATCATTTCACCCCAAGCAAGGCAGGAATTACTGTGAGAGAATAAAAAAGGTACAGGGGATGTCAATGACCCAATAAGAGATGGATGGGAATCAAGTAGATAGAAGATGGTAATAGATGTTGTATTAAAATTTACAAGCTATTTCCTACCTATTCAATCACAGATTGGGGTCCTTTTGAAGTGCAGCAGCCAAGTTTACTTTGTCAGCCTTGGTAAATTTCTTACTGAGACAGGCACTAATGGCATACTCTATAAAACACATATAGATGTCCTTCTGCATATGTATTGCTCTTTCTGATAACACACTAAGTATAAATATCATGTTCTTTGTTCCAATGTCTTTGACAAACCCACAGTTTTTTTTCTATCTCTGGCTTGATTCTGCTGCACGATCTGTTCATGGACGATGTGTTTTATTATGTGGATCATTAAGCTTATTGTTCAGTGGAATTTTCATTCCTTTGTACCTGGCTTCTTAGGTAGTGCTAAGAAAATTGATCCACTTAGGTCTTCTGGTACATTGCCACTGCTGTAAATTTCTGTGATCCTGTCTATGGCAAAATCATCTAAGGCTGTATTACAATACTGTCTGGCCAGTGTAGCTTCCACAGTTTTTAAAATTTCTGGTCCATCAGTATTTCTGTGTATTGTTGGTTGCTTTCTATCACTGATATACTTGTCCAATCTCTGAATTATTTTTTCTTTTTCTAGTATGAATGTTCCATCCTTTGCTTTTATATATTCTGTTGCTGAGCAGGTCTTTATCATTTTTTTATGTATATCTCCTTTATTTGTCATGCTCAGTCTCTCTATTTCTGCACATTGAGCCATTTTTCTTTAGCCTGTTTGCATTTGCTCCTTATTTTTCTTGTGTAGTTTCCCACTATTCCATGTCTTGGCACTGTTTTCAGTCTCTTTTGCATCATGTTGAGAATCTCTTCGGTGATCTATTCATTTTTTTTACCTACGTCCATTTTCCTTTATGTCACTAGAGCTTCTCTTAGTGCATCCCATTTCAAGTTTCCATTTCTAATTTGTCCTTTGTATTTTCTTTTCACATATATATATATATATACACACACACACACACATATATATATATATATATATATATATTGTATGATTTACAACTGCAGAAATATACTAACCTTAAAAAGATTCTTTGATATTAATCTATAAAAGATGTTACCAGATATACAGTTTGACATAACTGAGATAAATTTTGATTTTAAATTTTCAATGTATAATCGTCAAGTTTTGTCATTTAAGAAATATAAGTTTAAGTGCATTGACAGGGAAGAAAATTATTTTGAGAAATATTTTTTCATCATGAGACGATGAACTATACAGATACAAAATTACAATTATGATCACCCATGTCCTGAAGAGACACAGCACATAAAAGAATATTAACAATATTAAAAATTAATTATAAATAAAATCAAAATGAAAACCATTTTTTTTTATAAACTTTTCTTCTAATACTGAAAAGAAAAAAAAACAACTAAACATGATTGGTTATCACAACAATGACTTCTGGTACCTATTTTTAGTAAGTATGCTTTGCATTAATAGAGAATAGAGAAATTAGAAGAAGAAATCTAAGGTTATTTTTTTTTTAACATAAAAAGAAAAAAAGGGAAAAAGAAAATATCTGAATCGGTGATGAAAATAAGATGAATTGATTGTCCAACAATAAGAATATTTATTGCAGAATAACCATGCTGGTTTCAGAAAAATAGTGAAATATAGAGAATCAATAAATATAGATATATCTTTTAACAAATATTGCACATTTTATTCAATATTTCAATCTGTTATTTTTAGGGATTAACTAAAAGTTCTGCACTCTTGCTTCACAATTTGGCCAAGAATCAAAAGTTTCAATTATAAAAAAAACAAAAACTTATGAGTGTCTAAAGAGCAATTATGATTATCTGCAGCTGAAATGATGACCATCCCATGAAACTAGGGTTAGAAAGAACACAAACTGAAAGCTCATTAAGAATTATTACCAAAGAGCAGTTAGTTGGCATATGAAAGTAGTGGCCAGTGAAGTTGGTAGTTATCATAATCAATAATACACCTTGACTATTACCATTTCTTGAATTGCACAGCTTATCAAATGCTCTGATTAAGAATGAATTTTGTTGGGTAATCAAAAGAGAATTCTGATTGGACAGGAGCCACAACAACTGTAAACTCTCTCTTTCTCAGTCCAAAAGACAACTAATCAATAGCTTAGGAAGGCTAAAGAGATTTTCTTTATGCAGACTCCAGAAAATATTCTAGATGCAAGTTCACTGCATTTGATCCTTTGATAAAATAAAGATTCTTTATCAATTTTCAAGTTAATAACAAGGTTTTTCACTTAAGTTACTTTCATGATAACCCAATACAATTGTATGGAGCTATCCAGAAAGTTCATGCAGATTTTTAAGGGAAATCAAAACACAAAACAAAATTATGCCATTAAATTCAACTAAATATGAGACATTTTGTGACACACCCTTTCTCTAATTTTCCTTCAAATTTAAGATTCTGCCTTTCCAGAATTTCAGCAAAAGAACAATAAGCTGTTTTTTTTTTTATATCATCCAATGAATTAAAAATTTTACCATTGAGATTATTTTGCAATGATCTAAATAAATGAAGAATTTGAAGGAACAATGTCTGGTAAATATGGCGTGTGGGGTTACACATCCCAGCCAAGCTGCAACAATTTTTGCCAGATCACCAAAGAAGCATAAGGTCAGATAATATCCTGATGGAAAACAACACCTTTTGTGTTTGCCAATTCTGGGCATTTTTCTTGAACTGATGCCTTTAATTCATCCAGTTGCAAGCAGTGTTGCACAGAATAACTTTCTTAGAATGAAGACTGTTTTGGGGGTGGCTAAAGTTGGCTTATGTCACTTAGCCCAAGATTTTTTCATTTAACATTAGTGTAAAGGATACATTTCTTTTCACCCATCACAATTTGCTCCAAAAAGGGTACATTTTCATTGCATTTATACAGATAGAAACGCAATCCAAAAGATTCTTTTCACTCAGATCATGTGGTACCCAATCATCAAAGGAATTTAAGCACCCAAGCTTCACTAAGTACTTTGATGGCTTTTGATAAATTTAGTGCTTCTGTCAATTCCCACATTCTGTAATGTAGGTTATTCTCAAATCTCAATCAATGTCTTGATTTGGTCATCATCTGTAGTAGGGGTGGTCTGTCTGATTGTTTTTCATCATTAAGTCTACAATCACCAACTCTAAACTCAGTGACCCACTTCTGTACAGTTCTGTCAGCTGAAAACCTTCACTGTACACAGCACATTTTTTGTGTTGCTTTTGCGAGGTATTTTTGCCTTTATGGCGAAAAAAAAAATCATCAAGTGTTGAAAATGCAACTTATAATTTTCTATTTTTATATTAATTCAAAATTGACACAAATTAAGTAATCCTAAACTTTCTTTATCACGAGATAGCTTAAAGTGTGCTCTAATCGGAAATGTAAGCTTCTTATATCTGTCAATAAATTTGACTTGTTCTAATGTGTTGGAACATGAATGGCTAAAGATCTGCATGAATTTTCTGGACAATAATAATACATGTTAGCTACTTACACAAAATATTTTATTTTTAAGTATTTTTTACTTAGCAACAGAGTGTTCACATATAGTAGCCTATACATGGAAGATGACCTAACATAATGTTAAGTAGCTTGTGACATTCTGACATTATCATTTCTGTTTCAAATGTATCAAGAACATTAATATTATTGTCATGGCACTAGTTGTTAACCACAGTAACTCATAAATAGCTAGATTCTTAACCAAATGAACTAAAGGAATGGCAGGTGGTTCTTCATAAATTCTATAAAGATATTTGTAGTTATACATACCAATTTCATGTCACCTGTGAGGATCCTGGAGATTGTGAGCAACAAGGAACATGTCATACCACCCCCACTGCAGAGCGTCATTGTCAATGCCACTACCTACATCAAGGTAGTTAACACTGTGGTCAAGTCTTAAAATAATCATATATGCTCTGGCAGGGTTCTGATCAAAGCACCTGTGACCGAAGCCTGTAAGTACTTTTATGATTTCATTTACAACATACGACTTCCTAACTATCCTGATTTAACACTACTATATTTGGGTTATTATCAAGAGAGAGACTAACCAATAACTCCATAACAACAAGAACTTGTGAAAGCCACAAATCTGATAGCCTACTTGAACATGAAGCATCTGATCCAGGCATGTAGCCACTTCTGACATCATATCAGAACTATCTACATGGCTGAAATCAATTCACTTGAATAAACAAAGTTTTGTTTTTAAATTGAAAATATGTACAATTTGTTTTAAATACCCTGATTTTTTTCTGTTGAGTAAATTTGTTTTTTCTTTATTTGTTGTCAATGACCTGAAAAACCCTATATTTCTAAAATACATTCTGTTTTAGAAAATTTAATGTGACAGACTCAAAAGTTCCTAAAGTTTAGCAAGATATTCTTGATTAGATAACAAGGCAACAATGCTTTCATTATGGTGATATGTAAAAGTCATCAGTCACAAAATTTTGTAAATATGAATATCTGAAAGATGAATTGGTAAAGTAGTGAAAATGTTATTTCAGAAAATTTACATTGATTTTGTAGTAGTGCATATGTCATCTTGAAACTTATTGAAAGATGTTTTTATAAAACGTCCTTGAGTACAATTGTTGAAGTTGATTATAATATTTAACTCAATATCATATACTACAATATTACTTCTCCATTAATTTCATGATTTTTTTCAGATTGTAATGAGCCTAAGTTTCAACATTTCATTGTTTCTATCTTTTCTATTCATAAATATACAAATACAACTGAATATTGTATGTTAGTATTTACAAATAATTTTATAAATATTTGTAATGATTCTTTTCAGCTTTAAGAAAAAGAAGTACAATAAAATATTCAATAATTTATACACCTTCCACATTGAATGCAATGAGACCAATAAACTTACAATGAGAAAAGAGAAGAAATGATCAACATTTCTTCATCTAAAACAGAAGCCAAAAACTTAATACGTTTCAAAAGGATCAAGAAAAAATCTTACATTACTGAAAAATCACTGAGATTAACAAACAGATGCAAAGATGGATACCATTAATAATATTTATTATATAAATATCATCAGAAACTGAAATGAATGCACACACATTAATTAAAGTGATAGAAAAAGAGCTAAACCTAATTTGGAAGACTTGGCTATGGTTACAACTAACTACTTTGTTCATGTATTTGGATATATATTTTATGTATCAAACATTCTATGTAATTGCTGTGCTGCCATTTTTACTTTTGTCATTTTCATTTAGGAAAAGATTTACTAAGTTTGGCTTTTCATTGATTAACAAAGTGATATAAAAGTTAAAAATGGAAAAATATCAATACAGTAAAGGTTTTCTTAATTCCAGCAGAAAATTGACATTTCACATATTAGCCAAACTGTTACCAAATCAATGTACCAAATATAAGATGGAAGGCAGAAGCAGAAAGCTTAGTAAAGAAGTTTTATATGTAAACTTTAATACTAAGCATGACTAAAAATTATAAAGATACTGAATTCTAATTATAGTGCATACATTATTAACATGATGAGAGTGATTTATTATTTATTTTATAATAATTTCATCTGTAACATTTTTCAAAAAGTTAGATATAAAATTTTATCTGGCATTGTAAAAGCCTAGAATTAAACTATAAAATTAGACACACTGGAAGATAATCTTTAGCAATAATATATATACAAATTATCCTACATCTATAGCACGACTGAGTTTCATACCCTATGCCATCATCAGGTACCTATTACAAACATAGGATAATATGGATACTTATTAATACATACTTCTTAGGCCAGTTATATTACATCGAGCACTGTTTTATTAACACCAGAAAAAATATTTATGTGCATGTGTGTACTAGCATATATGTCCATATGTATATTTATTGATATCGATACCTGTGTGTGTATGTGATAATAATGAAAGCTTTTATTATATTTATTTCCAATCAGAAATATAATACCTCTCTTAAACAAATGCTAAATTTTCTTTTATAGAGTCAAGAATTATGATAAGTGGATTGCTTGAAAAATTAAATTTACTGTTTCTTCAAATGTTGCAAGAGAACAACTTTGACACATATTTTATTTATTCATTAATTTTATGTTGCCAATGTAGAACAAGCTGATGCGCTAACTTTGTATTACTAATGTCAGTATGAAAAATTTATTTATATTCTAATGTAACTTAAGCTTGAAAAAATGATATTTTTAAGATTTGTTTAAAGTGGATTATTACAAATCAAACAGTACAATCAGCTTTTGCCCTTCATGTTATGTAATTAATAAATTTTAACAATAATAATAAATCTGAGCAATTATTGTAATAAATTCAAGTAGTTGCACTCAACAATATTATTGTATTATCAGATTGCAAACTTTAGAAATTTATTTTATACAGGTTGTCTATTAGGCAAAAACAAAAAATTCAAATCACAAAATAAAAACTGGAATTAAAAACAAAACAAAATATTCAAATTATGTTATAAAATCAGCAGATTTTTAATCAAACAACAACAATAATAATAATAATGATGATGATAATAATAATCACTAATGAAAACTAATGCATAAGTTTTAAATATTCAAGAACATTATTGTAAACGAAACCTGCTAAAATAAAAAGTCATTTTAAAGTTCTGAAAAAGATACCAACTCTCTCACATATAATTTGATTGTTATTTTTTTTAATAATCATATCGCCCCAAGCAAGATATTTTACTGCCACTGTTTTGCAGGGGGTTACATAGAAGAAACGTTATGAGAAAGAGTGACAGGTTATAGGGGGTGTCAGGAAGTGGGTAAAAAAAAGGATGAGAATACTAATGAGAGTGGAATGGACAGAGAAAGGAGCATGAGAGAGAGGATACAGGTTACTGAAATAGGAGATGACTATTGATTTTTACATTTAATATGTAAAATAATTACTCACTATCATAGTTTTGTTATATTAAGCATATGGTGGCAGAACAAAGAAGAAACAATGGAGATTTAAAAAATAAATAATTGTATTAACATGAAAATACAACAAATGGCAAATCAGTGTAAACATCTCTCATTGAAAGAAAGAGATAAGTAGGGTCATAAAAGTTGTCCGCAGGGGCATACAGTAGGAAAGGAAGAATGAGTTATCACTTAAACTGTGTCTAAAGATTATATGCAAAAGAGGTATTGTCAAATATTTTATGTAAAATTCATAGATATGTGTTATCCAATGAAATAATTTGTACTATTATATATAGTGTGTAAGAATGAAAGCAATTAAGTCCCAATTTTCAATTTCAGATTGATATTTAGTATTTTTTCAGTAATTCTAGCAATTTGCAGTGTCAAGAGATTATTTGCAAGAACTAGAATTTAGTATTGTGGCTCGCAAAAAAAGAACAATGGATGAAAATAACTAGATAATCAAAGAAATTAGCAAAGGAAAGTCTTCGCTTCAAATTTCTAAAGATTTGCAAAGGGATCATCGAGCAATCAAGAAAATATGTCAAATGGGAATTCAACCAAGGAAAAAAAAGTCTTAGGCTGAATTCAGGAATTTAACAAAGCGAGATCTATCACATATCCAAAGAGAATTAATAAGAAACCCAAATGCATCAAGTGCATTCATATTTGAGGCTGCTGGAGCTCCTATGGTGTCAAGGGAAACAAGGTGTAAAGCATTAAGGAAGTTTGCTGATGTAAAAAATCAAATAAAGAAACCCATTTTAACAAAAAAACATAAGGAAAGAAGATTGCAGTGGGCAAAAAATTACATAAAAACTGATTTCAGCAAAGTGCTTTTTACAGACGAATCAAGAATCACCCTTGATGGGCCCGATGGATGGGATCGAGGATGGGTTTGCAAGCAACATGACTCAAGAAATTTTTTAAGCGCCAACAACACAGCGGTTTGATCATGATATGGGCTGCGATTATTGGTAATGAGCTCGTGGGTCTATTTAAAGTGAAAGACAGGGTTAAAATGAATTCCAAAAGTTACTGTGATTTTCTAGAGCAATATTTCTTTGAATGGCTTTATAGCCAGTCTTTAACCAAGCATAGATCTATGATCTTTATGCAAGACAACGTATCAAGTCATGCTTCAAAGGTTACTAAATCCTGGTTGAAAGAAAAAGAATTTGTTGAAGATTCTCTTATGGACTGGCCTTCAAATAGCTGTGACTTGAATCCCATTGAGAACCTCTGGAGCATTCTCAAGAAAGATATTTACTCTAAAGGAAGGCAATTCAACAGCAAGTGTGACTTCTGGGAGGCAGTTAAAGAAACAACTTACTAGCCACTAAAATTGCAAATCTAACATCAGATGTTGACAATAGGCTGCTAAGAGTTATTGAGAAGAAAGGAGCATTTGTGCAATAAATTTTAGGAGGTTCTTATTATTTTTTGTTAATATATCTTTTATTTTTAAAATAAAATGTTTTTTTTTTACGTTTTTCCTTTAAGAAATTGACGAATTTGTTCTAAAATCTTTTCATATTATTTTTTTACATTACAAGAAGTAGAATAATGTAAAAAGTATCAAAATAAATAGTTGCAAATAAACAACTGACAGTCAAATTAGTCTGTTTTGTTAACTTAGTAAAATTTTTTCCAGCCAAAAACAATAGTTTTCTATCACTGTATATCTAAGTTAATAATATTGAGTAGAATCTAAACAACATCAATATAGAACTTTTAACATTAGACGCAACTCTTTATACCAATTCATAACTTGCATATAATCTCTAGATGTAGTTCATTGCAGTGATGGGTCTTTGGTGGGTGTTCTTTGGAGACAAGAGGTCACATCCCAACAAGCATGCAAATCCATGGCTGATAGAATTTTATGTCCTTTTTTAAACTCAGATTGGTTTTGATTTTGATTTTATTTCTTTATGCAGAAGTGGGTGCTATGTTGGACTACCAACCACAAGATAACTCATTGTCAGTGTCAGAATAAAAACTACCAACCAAGAGTTATCTTGTTTTAGTGGTCTTACCATCAAGGCTACAACCACAATTTTTTTTTTCATTGTTTGTAATGCTAATAAATGATACCTTGTGTTTAAAGCAGAAATTAAAAATCTTACTGGTGACTAAAAAACTTTTTATGGGAAAAATTTATTGAAAAAATGCCACATAAATGAAGCATTTAAAAAAGTTTTATTGCCCAAATTGGCTATTATAAAGCTGGCATTTGAAGTCAGATTTCATAATTGACCTCAGGTAAGCCAACATGTTAAATACACCATTTTGATTTTTATCAAAGCAACTAAAATATAAGATAAAAGATAATACAAGCTAAAATTAATAATAATAACTGATAATGCTTCACTTAATAAAGATAAATCTATTGTCTACAAATTAAAAAAATCATGTAAATTCTTAAAATTTATAGAGGAATTTGTTTTAAAGTGAGGTCAGATTTCAAAACTTCTAAATTACTTATAAATATTTTGTGTGATTGTAAATTTTTATTTTTATTAAATTTCTGAAATTTCTATATTTTATTTTAAAAAAAACATGAAAAACTGATAGCAATAATTATAAAACAGTACAAAAGGTTTTACTACCAAATTATTTTCAATAGATAATTATTTACCTGCTGTATTGACATCACAACCATAAATAACAACATCAATAGAGACTTTCTCTTCTTATCCATAACAAACCATCATAAGCTCTGACTCCAATGAATATATTGATCTGATTGTGGATCAATATGGCTCCTCTAAATCACATATGTATTGTGGTGAAGACCACAATACTAAAACATTTTAAACCTCATCAAGAGTATGCCAAATGAAAGCTTATATACAAGCATAGATGTGTAGAGACGGGCACCAATCATTTAAGCATTCCAAACAACAACCCAAATGAATCTAGTAATAGAAAACAGTAGTCATGTTTTCCCTCCAGAGACTAGTGCACTGATGGATATGCTGATGACATAGGTATTCATAGTTGGATAAGAATGATCTTTATTTACACTATTTACAGTGTTTGTACTATTATCTTCATCTTAGTTGCCATATCCATTACATATTCAGCTGTTGTACAATTCAACCTTCTTCAGGTGATTGGAATATCTTACTGAAATCTTTATTCCGTTCACTATGGTAGACTCTAGTTCCAAGAGTAATGCCTCTTCCAGATGTCTCAGTATATTATCTCCCTTTTAACTCAACTCTCTAAAAATTTACAGTATTTACATTATTCAGACTATCATCCTCATCCTTGCTGCCACCTGTGCAATGTTTCAGCCACTGCACGCTCTGACCCTCCCCAGGTGCCAGGAACTTTGAACAAAACTTCATTACAATCACTGGGGCACACGAACCTCATTTCTTGCATAGTAGTGCCTTTTCTGATAGTCATAAGTTATCTCCTAACCCTGTAAGTTACTAGTTCACCACTGCTGTAGCTTGATATTGAACTCACAACTCTTTGGGTCAAGTCACAGGAACTAATCAACGTTTATATCCACTGGGCCATGTGGCCTTAAGAACACATATCCCAGTGGATAAATCTTTATGCAAGGAATGAGGATCATATATCCCAGTGATTCCAATAAAGCGTTCGGTTTGATTACTGCATTTGAAGTACAAGATTGTTTTTGCATTCATAAATACATTTCTTAAATTTCTGCTAGTTTCCTCAATATATTGAGTAACAGTGTATTTTATTTACAATTTATTTTATATACTAGCTGCTATGGGTAAATTGTATAGTTCTAATTTTGCACATGTTGTTTTTTTACTGCACAGTATAGTAGGGTCAGCCTTTGAAAAAAAAAGTACCATGAAACAATTCACATTGCCAGAAACTTGGAATCAGTATGCTGTACTGATTGGCATTTCTGCCATAAATTTCAACATGAACATTTCATATTGTTTGGGTGTCACGCTAAGAACAATGCAGAGGATTCAGAAAGAATTTGATAAGTCAAATATACTAAATAATAATACTAATAATACTAATAATAATAATAATAATAAAGGTCGAAAAATCTGTCATAGGAACAAACTCCTACACAAAGAATGTATCTTCAGGTCCCCACAACCAGGATAATCCTAATGATGGTCCTGAAAATTCACCAGCTAGATCTACAACCGTATATTTAAAGAAAGAAAAAATAAAATGGTCTCGTGAGGAGTACAAAGTCGTTATGACTGCATTTCATGAAGCGTTACTCAAACCTCAAAAAAACATGACTCGCCAAACATATGACATTTGGCGTGAAAAAGTTGGTCAAGCAAATAGAAAGTATATTGACGAAAATAAATTAGCCAATGTACGTAGGTACATTATTCGTAATAACCGACTGTCAGAGGCTGAGATTCACGAAATTAAAAGAATTGTAACAAGAAGAGTCGAATCAACGAAATATGAAAAGGAACCGGAACCAGAAATAAAAAGTAATAACATCAAACAAATCACAGGTCATAATGTAGAAACCGTGAAACACGCAAATCACTGCGAAGATAATGATGTAAGTCTAAAAGTGCTGGAAAGGTGCGATCTGAGTCTGAGTCAGTTAAAAGACAAAAATAAAATGAGTTCAGAACACATCGAAGATAATTATTTGATGGAAAATAAGAACAATATACAGGAAGCCAAGATAGAAATAAAAAACCAGCTAAGTCAAATACAAAGTATTACAATGGAGGAACGTGAACAGCTCCCAAAATTCCAACCAACAAAACAAAACCTCCGAACTATTAAATTGTACAATGCAGCACTGAAATCAATACTGGATGAAGACCCGAATACAAATCTTAACGAAGTAATATATGCATCAGCAACAGCAGCAACAAGAAAATTAAACATCAAAATAAAAACAAGGCAGTCACGCAGACGTGAAGATCCACCTTGGAAAAGAAAAATCGAAAAAGAAATCGAACAACTAAGAAGTGAACTGTCAGTACTGGATGAACTGAGTAGAGGAATAAATGTAAGAACTAGGAAAAGAAGAAGAGCTGGAAAAAAATATAACATCAGGAATGAAAATGACGTCTTATCAAATAAAGAAAAAATAAAGCAAAAAATCCAACTGAAGGCTCAAAGAATAAGACGCTATGAAAAAAGAGCAAGATTTTACAGACAAAACAAGATCTTTCAGACTGATACAAAGAGATTTTACAGGGAAATAGGTAAAAAAAGAATTGAAGTGACAGTACCCCCCAGAATGGAAGAAGTCACACAGTTCTGGGAAAAGATATGGGCTTGCCCTAAAGAACCTAGCAAGGAAGAACATTGGATTACGCAGGAGATAGAACGAATGAAAAATAAACCCGAACAGACATGGTCTGGAATTACAGAAGATGATGTTAAATTTGCACTAAAAAAAGCACACAATTGGAAAACTCCAGGTATAGATAAAATTCCTAACTTTTGGCTATATTATTTAAATGCAGCACATAAAAAAATAGCCAAAGAACTCCAAGAAATGGTTGACGATCCCACTAAAATTCCTGCATGGATGACAAAAGGAATTACATTTCTTCTACCCAAGAATGGTGACACAAACAACCCGAAAAACTACAGACCAATTACATGTCTTCCGACAACATATAAACTACTAACATCTATTTTAACAAAACAGACATATTTATTCTTAGAAAGAAATGACATGATACCGCTTGAACAAAAAGGGTGCAAACGTGGCTGTTATGGTTGTAAAGACCAATTGCTAATTAACAAAATGATCCTGGAAAACTGCTACAGTACAAAGAAAAATCTTAGTACTGCCTGGATAGACTACCGAAAAGCATTCGATAGTGTGCCACATTACTGGATTTTAAAGACTTTAAATATATACAAGATATCGCCCGTCATCATCAATTTCATCAAACAGTGCATGTCTATATGGAAAACAACCCTTTACCTCAATCATATAAATGGAACCTATAAGTCTGATGAAATAAACATCAAAAGAGGTATATTTCAAGGTGATTCTTTATCTCCATTACTATTCTGCATATCATTAATAGCACTAACCAGTCAACTTAATAAGACAGAATGTGGTTATAAAATAGGCCAAAAGAAAATAAGCCATCTATTTTACATGGATGACTTAAAGTTATATGCTAAGAATGATAATGAGCTGGAAGGTCTTCTGCAAACTGTAAAATGCTTCAGCGAAGACATTGGAATGAAATTTAATTTGAATAAATGTGCTAAAGCTACAGTTTTACATGGATCAATACAAGAAACATCCTCAATTAGCCTAGACCCTGCTGTAACAATAAAAGAATTGAAACCAGAAGAAGCTTAAAAATACCTAGGTGTAAATGAGAGCGAAAACATTCACCATAAAAAAATGAAAGAAATAGTGCGTAAAGAGTACTATAGAAGGCTACGAATGATATTAAAAACTGAATTAAATTCACAGAACAGAGTTATGGCCATTAATAGCCTTGCAATCCCAGTTGTCCAATATAGCTTCAACATCTTAAACTGGACTCTAAACGACATCAGGCGAATGGATGCTAAAACAAGAAAGCTTCTTTCTAAGCATAAGATGCATCACCCAAAGGCTGATGTAGACCGTCTATACATACCCCGTAAAGAAGGTGGAAGGGGTCTTATTCAGCTGGAATTGTCATACAAGACAACAACTATTGGCTTACTAACATACATAGAAACAACAAAGGATTGGATGATACAATTAGTAAGGCAACATGAAGAAAGAAAGAAAAAATATTCAATAATAAAAGAAGGCAGTAAATACAAACAAGATTTACAGTTAGTAGATTCTGTAGAAAAGCAAAACAGAAGCCAAGAACCAACTATTGCGGCAAAAAATATGAAAATGAAAGCCAAAGATAAAGCTCTTGAAAAGATGAAACAGCGCTGGCAAGACAAACCTCTGCATGGCCAATATCCAGTACGTGCCAATAAATCCAATGTTGACAAAGTTAATACTCATCGATGGTTACGTGCATCTGGATTAAAGTCTGAAACTGAAGGATTTATACTTGCAGCACAAGACCAAAGGCTTTTCACGAGAAACTTTCAGGCAAATATTATGCATAATAATATGGATCCAAAATGCAGGTTTTGTGATAAACACCAAGAAACAATAGACCACCTAATCTCAGGCTGTTCTGTGCTTGCCCCAAACGAATATAAAAATCGCCACGATAGAGTTGGGCAATATTTACATTGGGCAATGTGCAAACATTATGGAAAAGCTGTAAACAAACACTGGTATGAACATCATCCAGCACCGGTTACAGAAATAGAAGATGTAACCATTCTATGGGATTACACCATCTACACAGACAGAAAAATTGAAGCAAACAGGCCAGACATTATTGTTAAAAACCAGAAGGAGAAAACTTGTCTATTAATTGATATGGCTTGTCCAGCGGATTGTAACATAGCAATCAAGGAATTTGAAAAACTGTCAAAATATAAAGACCTGGAAATTGAAATAGAAAAAATGTGGAAATTGAAAACAAGAGTTGTGCCAGTGATAGTAGGTGCACTTGGAATGATAAAAAATGGAACAAAACAACACATTGAAAGAATCCCTGGAAACCCCAGCTTAAGAGATATACAAAAAATTGTATTATTAAGTACAGCCCACACACTAAGGAAAACGTTATCTATGTAATGCTGGGGATGATAGGGAAGATAGAAAAACATGAAATGGAGTCATAACAACACGCCACTACCTGCCTTAGGTCTCCCCGCAGACTTGGTTGGTAGTGAGACCAATGCAGAAATCTAAATATGATGAAAAATGACATAATAATAATGATTACAAAGGTACAGCAGCATAGTAAAGGATTAAAGCAGAAACTGAAAGATTTATTCTTGTTGCACAGAACCAATGCTTGCTAACTAGAAATTATCAAGCATGCACATTGAAAAATAGTGTTGACTCTAAATGCAGATTATGTAATGAATATCCAGATACAACTGACCATCTTGTATCAGGTTTCATGGTAAGAACATCCACTGAATATAAAACTTGGAATGAGAGGGTAGAACAATGTCTGCACTGTAATATCTGCAATGTTTATGAAAACAAAACTGCACAAACACCATCCAGACCCAATTACAGACCTTTAACAATTTTATGGAACTTTACAATACACATAGAACAATCAAAGCTAATTACCAAGACATAGTAATCAAAGACCACAAAAACATGTGCTTTTTTATTGCCATTTCCTTGCAGGTCTGAAGATCTTCAAAAAACTATTCAAATACAAGAATCTCGAAGTAGAAATCTAAAAAATGTGGCATATGAAGACATCAATAATAATTCCAGCTGTGGTTGTGGCTCTGGTTTGATTAAAAAGGTTCTGATAGACTTATTAAAGAAATCCCTAGCAGCCTATGCCTTAAAGGAATACAAAAAAAAAATCACACAGTTCACACACTACAAAGAGTTTTATCAATGTGTTTGTTTTTTACTTTTTTACAAAAATGATCAGTAAAAAATGTTATGAAGCCATTTCTAACCTTAGATCTCTGGTTGGGATCCAGAAGTAAATGTGCATACAGCAGCAATCAAAGAAAATAATCCAGATATGGACTTGTATCTGAAAATCACAATTACATCAAAAAATTTCTTACAATCCAAGAATATGTTTTGGCTTTATTTAACCTTAAAAAGGTAACCATATATATATATATATATATATATATATATATATATACACATACACACACAAGTATTGTTGGAATAATATTCCTTGTTCAAAGAAACACTATTTTTAAAAAAGTGCTCAATACAAAAGTAGAGCTAATAATATTATTTATTCATAAATTATAACATGAATTTTGTAACATATCCATGTTATAATTTATGAATAAATAATATATATATATATATATATATATATATATATATATATATCTCAATCAAGCTTATAAGGAAGTAATCTACATGTTTCAAAATTAGCAATCTGTAAAAAAGGAGTTGGGTGAATATATATGGCATGTTGCAGAATAGCAAGAATTATTATTTTTCAAGTCCTGGTATTATTTGTTTTGCAAATAAAATTTTTCAAACTCATATCAATATGAGTTTAAAAAAAAAAAAAAAAGAGACATGGAATTCAAACAGACAAGAATTAATAAATGTATTAACAAGACATGTCGCAGAAGAATAAAAGAAAAAATGAAAGGAGAATAAAAGAAAAGAGGGAAGGACAAAATAGACTGTGGACTATACTGATATACTGACTTATATACAGTAATTACACTGACATATGAAATGACAAAATCTTACAAAATCACTATTAATGAGTTCAATTATCACTGGATATTCAGAAAATATTTTAGAACTTAATACATAGACATGTTATAAGTTACAAAATTATCAGTAAAAAAAAAAAGTAAAAACAAAAGAATGTAGAAAGAAGAGGCAGATTGTTGCCAATAGGGAGCCATTCCAAATTCAGTATGTCTATTATGGTATTAAGAAAATGAGTGATACCTTTTGACTTGGCTATATTATTGCCTGATATTTTTGAATAGGCCACATTTGATGCAAAGAGTTCTTATACTGGGTAAGTTCTTTAATTCTATTTCTAGACCTTGTTTCTGACTCAGCACACAATACCAAAAATGGTTTGTATCAGGTTTCATAGCAAGATGGCCTGGAAATGCAGACAAATGCAAATATAGTAAAATGCAGAGTATTAGTTTTCATTGTTGGTTTTGCTTTACATGGAACGTTTACAAGAAATATGAAGGAGAGACAGAACATAGCAAAATGCTAACACACACACACACACACAGAATATGCAATCAATACTTACTCATCAATAAATAATCTAATCTATAAACAGTATTCTCTATGCATGTGAATGCTGCATAAAGCAATTATAAAAGAAGCATGTGATCATTTTCAATAAAATTGAAGAAAGATTCATATTTTTGCCAATTTCTTCTCTTTAAAGCTTTGTAATTGATTAGACATTTTTCCAAATTCAATTGTATTTTCTCCAGTTAAAAATTGTCTGAGAAAATCATGACTAAGCACTTGTCAAAAATTAATTAAAATTAAAAAGTGATAAGTAAGGATTCTTTCATTCGGATACATTGATAACTGCAAGCATACTTGATCATTAGTATGCAAGATGGAATTTATGAAAATCAGTTGGCTGTTAAGAATTTTTATTCTGTTTTCAGTGGCTTCACTGTATAAAAGCATCATCAGAACAAATGAATAAAATTTAAGGAGAAAACATTACTATGGAAAACTTGCTATATAATGTAGTTTAGTTAATAAAATTTTAAATAATTATCTGTCAACAAATAATAAGTACATAGAAAAACATTAAACTATATAAAATTGTACATGTGTACTTATATTTAATCCTACAGAACTATGCATAAATACACATAAGATTGCATCATTGTGTGTATGTGTGTATGTAGTGAATGTGGAATAATTTTCTTTTCTTCACAATTTGCAAACTCACAATGTCACTGGATACTACTTAACTATGATAGGACTATCATCTCTTCCATGACAAAAGAAAAACAACCAGCAATACACAGAAATGTGCATAAATGGGCTGGAAATATTAAAAGCCAAAGTAGAAATTGCACTGGCTAAATTGAACAGAAACAAAGCAGCAGAACCAGGTGGGATTGTAATAGACATGCAGACAGCCTTAGATAATTTTAGCATAGACAAGATTACAGAAATAATAAATTAAATCTAAAACAGTGGTCACGGTGAAAGACCTAAACAGATCTATTTTCATAGCACCGCCTAATAAACCAGGTGCAAACGAATGTGAACTCTACTAATAACCAGATTAATGAGCCGCATAACATAACTAATCTGAATTCTGATGAATAGAGCATGCAGCACAATCAAACAAGAGATAGGACAGGAACAGTGCAGGTTCATCAAAGATACCAGAAAAAGGAACACAATACAAAATGTTATCTGAAAGAGCAATATATATGAAAAAGGATGTGTACCTGTGCTTTATTGACTGCACAAGAGCATTCAACAAAAGTGGTCAGTAACCTTGAAATATTCAGGAATCACATTAGAATAATCAAGAATCTATACTGGCAGCAAACTGTCTGCATAGAAACAAGAAATGAGTTCAGCAGATATACAAAAATAAACAAGGATGTGTCTTCTTACCAGATTTATTCAACCTATACAGCAGAACTAGAAATCCTGCCATGAATCATCCTTGGCAGCCACAATATACGATATGCAGACAACACAGTAATGACAGCAGACATGGAAAGGAAACTACAAAACCTCCTACAAAATGTACTAAAGGAAAGCAAGAAGAAAGGACTAAACATAAACTATGAGAAGACAGAATACATGATCATCAGCAGAGGAAACCAAAATGCAAATTACAAGCTAGGCATACTAAAATAAAGCAGGTACAAAAATTTAGATACCTGGTAAGTGTTCTAACAGATAATGGAAACTGCGACACTGAGATCCAAAGATATATTAAAATGGCCAGAGACACATTCCAAAAGCTAAGTAGTGTATTAAGAGACAGGAAAACTTCATTGGAAACAAAAAAAATTAAAAAATGAGTATTGAACTCATGATATCTGTCCTCCTGTATGGCAGCAAATGTTAGACAATCTCCTCAAAGATGAAAAAGATACTTGAAGCAATAGAAATGTGCTTCTTCAGAAGGATGCTGGGAATACCATGAGTCGAAAGTGTGAGCAATGACAAGGTTTTGGAGAGAATGGAAACAAAAAGGAAATTTATACTTAACATCAGGAAGAAGCAGTTGAAATTTCTATGACACGAAAGAAGGAGAGCTTGAAAAATCTGATACTAACGGGGCAGAGAGAGAGAAAAAGAGTGACAGAGGAAAGCAGTGTGTGACATACATAATGGGCTTGAACAAATGGATGTCAGAACATGGTTTGGGAGAAATAACGGAATAATAAAACTTATTAAGATATACAGGGGATAGAAAGATGTGAACAGCCATAATTGTCTACATCCTAAAAGGACATGACACAGAAAAGAAGAAGAATCATTGAATTATTCAATTTCTGAAAAAAGAAAAAAAATCAACAGGCAAAAAATCCTATTGTTCTTGGATGGCATTTTTTGTTAATTTTTTCATGTTAGTTTTATATAAGATTAAATGTTCTCATATCAGTCAGTCAGTTAATTTCCCTACGTGATACACGCTTGGGCGATCATGTCTCGAAAGAGATATGACTGACTGGGCAGAAGATTATCTCGCAGTAGGTTGCCATTGCTTTCTGCGGTAGACTGGTTGCCGACCAAGGCTATAGAACCCAATCTGTCCTGCTATTTAACCCATAACTGGAAGGAACAGATGGATTAATACCTTTCCCAAGGGTATTTGCGCGCAAGTGAATACAATGGATTCAGCTGGAATTCGAACTCGGCTCCCCGGCTTCTCGTT
The DNA here is from genome assembly GCA_037127315.1 of Ascarosepion bandense. Classification (NCBI taxonomy): domain Eukaryota; kingdom Metazoa; phylum Mollusca; class Cephalopoda; order Sepiida; family Sepiidae; genus Ascarosepion; species Ascarosepion bandense. The sequence continues at coordinate 6,727,760 of JBBBDQ010000894.1, read as the reverse complement.
CCAAGCTGATAATTTTAATTCCATTTTCTAACATTAGTAACATTAAGGGTGCATTCATTTTAAAATTATAGAGAAAAAATGAATAAAATCTAGTCTGCCAATTTTCTTTTATATATACAGGTGTGTATCGGGATTAACCTTATTGATTCTTTGAAATTCTTTGTTTATTAACTGTTAAATCTGAATCATATTAAAATCAAATAAAAAAGTATCTTAGTAATGATAAACTAGTCAAACTATAAACACACACATTATATAATACCAATATCTATAAATGCATGCATGTTATATATATATATATATATATATATATATATATATATATATTAAACTGCTACAAGTAGAGAAAAAAGATTTTTGTAATTTTCTGTAGTCATTTAGATCAATGTTTTTTAATCTTGAGTCTCCACCTAGGCAATTAAAGGAGCTCAATAAACACTTATTTACAATCTGTAATCCTTTGGCTAATTCAATTTTCACATAAATCCAGTCAGATTACAAAAAAAGAAAAAACAATACTCAATCTGATTACAATACATAAAGTATAAAAAAACACAAATTACTAACCAGCATAAAAACAAAAAGTATTTGAAGACGAGATTAAGTTGGTAAAAGATATATGAACTGTCAGATACAATGAAACTAGAATGGAACTGTATTCTAATGAGAATTTGTCACAAGACTGTTAGGAAAGCATAATGACATGTTATACAATCAAACAGTGAAATTTGAGAGTAAGAGTTTGTTGTTTTGGTGACATAAAAAAGGGTTCAAGAAAGTAGGTAAAAATTCATAGTAGCTTGAATAGTGCTAAATACATCAATTTGCAAAAGATCCAGGTAATATCAGACTTGGATGAAGGCAAGATTTCTCAGCCTAACAAAGTCCCATGCCACAGATTGTGTGCAATAAAAGTCCAGTTGATGAAGGTGTCACCACACATACAGATTAGTCAGCTCAGAGCCATGACTTAGATATCATTGAGTAAATATTGAAGACTTCATCAGAAGAATCTACACTATCTCGGAGTTGTGGGAGTTCAATCACAAACAATGGCATGTAACAATGTGTATGCATCTCTTCCCAGACACATGATAATTGAGTATGGAAACGACTTTAATAGGGCTTATGTTTTATCTGTAGAAAATGTAATGCAAAACATCCATTTATTTTATAAGCTGACAATTATTAAAAATTTACAAGTTTTAAATTACCAATAATTTCTGCACAAAAGTTTGTTTAAATAATGTGAATACAAGTTTTATTTATTAGTTATATACTCTATACAGTTTTTGCTTTCCCCAAATCTTTACGAAAGTGTTAAGAGATTTCTCACAAGTAGGTAAAATGTAATATTGAAAATTTTAAAATGCTAACTTTGGATCAAATACTAAAGCAACAAGATTTTTAAGTTTTAACTTAAGCTAGTTTTCAGATAAGCAAATAAATACATTTACAGTTGATTGTAATAAGTAACTTTTCAAGGTCAGTAAATTAGAAAAGACTTTGAAATGGATTAGTTTCTCTTTTGAAAAGATCTGAAACTAAAAGTAAAGGAGAAGTGGGAATATATTCCAGAATAATAAAAAGGTCATCATATGAAACCAAACCTCCCAAGGCTTGGTACACAGCAAGACTTTCTTCCAGTTACTTTATAAACAAGACAAAGCAGTAGAAGTCGTTCAGTATGAAAAATGGACAAATGCCACAAGACTCTTTTTAGAGAACAATATCTTCTATCAGAATCTTTCAAGAAAGATGAATTCCTCTATTGTATTTTTATCAAATTTGTCTGACCATAGCAATAAAAGATATTAGGAAATGAGTTATGGTTGTTTTGCTATTATAATTTACTGGCTTTATCCATTGCTGAAGAAGAATGTTAGTGAAAATAACATAGAAGCATTTTTCATCAAGATTTTTTGCCTATAGAATTGTTTTATAAAAAGAACAAGAACAATAATATATTTTAAGACATAAATACATTTTTTGTGTTATAAAGAAATAAAGAGAGTAGTCAGTCCTAATGATGTAAACAGCTTTCAGCCCAACAATCTCCCATTATCTCAGAAATATGTGGAATAATATCTACTTGTATTGACAGAAATCTCCAATTTACTAGTCTGTTAGAGACCCTCTTCTAGTCTTCACCTACACCTAGTGCCCAGAAATCGTATTAAAATATGTATTCATACCTTACAGAAATATCAAGTCTCCTGTTTGCCTTCTTAGAAACAGAACTGTTCAATCAAAAGTTATGAAATAAAATATACAATGCAAATATATAATTTGACAAACTCGTGTTTTGACTGAATAATCCTTTAATAGAAGAGAGGCATAGAACCTATATATATATATATTTTGAACTTTTGAGAGGTTAGGTAGCAGTTTTTTTTTTTTTACAGAAACTATATTGTAGAAGACTTTTGTATGAGCAGTAGTCATACTGTTATGAGAGCCTGCTTGTTTGAGAAAAGCTATTTGATAAAAAGAGAAAGAATGAAGACAATAATGCAGTTTCATACACTCTCTGATAATACATTTATTTTGTTGTTACAATTTACCTTACTACCTATGAGTTCATTAAAGATTCTAATAAAAAGAACTCTCTCATTGAAAGACAAATAATAAATCTCAATTCTAAACTACTGACAAGATTAGGATATAGATTCTGTAATATTTATGATGCAACAAACAATGGTAAGCTGCTTTTATTTATTGCAAAATTTAAGGTAATAAAATGGGATGTGTGTTGTAGTGCATTGGATATCGGCTCAGAACAAGAAATCGGTGAGCCGAATTCAAATTCCAATTGAATTCATTGCATTCACTTACGCACAAATACCCTTGGGAAAGGTATTAATCCATCTATTCCTTCCAGTTATGGGTTAAATAACAAGACAGATTGGGTTCTATAGCCTTGGTCGGCAACCAGTCTACCACAGAAAGCAATGGCAACCTACTGCGAGATAATCTTCTGCCCAGTCAGTCATGTCTCTTTCGAGACATGATCGCCCAAGTGTGTATCACGTATGGCACTTAACTGACTGATATAAAAATGAGCAAAGCAAAAGAAAATTTTTTATTTAAAAAAATAATTATAATGGTTTCTATTTTTTACAATACTGTTAAAATGTCTGAATTATTATGGCTCATTTCTAACTTACAATGATGCCTTTTGGAATTTGAAGATCAAAGAAAACAATCAATCAAATATTTACCTATATTTCTGTGATGAGGTATTGTAACTATTTACACTATTTACATTGTTTAGAATATTGTCCTCATCATTGTAGTCATGTTCATAATGTTTCGGATGTTGTATTCTCCAGCCTTCTTCAGGTGATAAAAGTTGGAATTTCAAACCAAACTCTTTATTTAGTTCACAGGGATAGATTCCAAATGATATGCCTTTTCTAGATATCTCCATTTCAATTAATATAATAACTCAAGTTTTTGTTCATCTCTGCTGTGAATAAAATTGTTAATTATTCAAATTCAGTGACTTGGCTCAAACAGTTGTGAATTCAATACCTGGTTACAGCAGAGATGAACAAAAACAGCATACAACATTCAAAACATCATGAATATTAACAACATGAGGCCAACAGTCCAAACAATGAAAATAGTGTAAATAGAATAAAAAATATTGTAGTTTTTAGAAAGATAATAATCATCCAATACTGCTTTTACTTTTGCAGTAACCGAAACATAATTCATTTGATGACTCAAAATGAAATAAGCAAATTCAAAACGAACGAAAGTGAATGCATCAAATTTCTAATGACAGATCAAGACTAGAATAGTATGAGTTTAAAGTATTTCTCTCATTCAATAACAAACCAATCAAATAAGAACTTGTGTATTTCCAGTTTCTTGGGAATATATTTAAAACTTTGCAATAAGTAATGCATATTTAACTTTTTTAAATTTCTAAGATAACTTTTATGAATTATATTCAAGGTCAATTTATTAAAAGTTTAACCATATGTTGTTTTCTCTCCTTTTTCAATAGCACTTTTTTTTTTGCTTTATGGTAAATATACAAACGCTAATCGAATCAACTTGGTACAATTTATTCTGTAAATCAACATCAAAGGAAACCATGAATAAAGAATCAACAGTCTGGCATGTCAGTTTATTACATTTGTTTAATGATTTAATTAAGTTTATAGTCTCCAACAATAAGGGCTTCATAATTTTTTTGACCTATTATAATTTCACATTTTTGTACAAATAATAGATAGTAATCATTATCCTTTCTTTTTTAAAATTACAAGTTGACATTTGTCCAGCTTGCATACATATTTACATTTAAAAGCCTCTACTGAAATGAAAAATGATTTTACCTTAATTACACAAAGAGAAGAATCAATGTTATTTTAAAAAGTTAAATCTATACAATGAAACTATATCTACCACATTTACCATCATCAACTGCTCATACTTTTATAACATCTATTTTTTACCATTTCACCCCAAGCAAGGTGATAAAGCCACTAAGATGCAAGGGGTGATGGCATGTGAAAGAATATGAGAAAAAAAAACATTAAGGAGAGACAAGATTAAAAAAACAGGAATTAATTAAAAAGAAAATAAACAATTGATATAGCATTTAATTTTTTTTAAAGATCAAAGTTGACTGGAAAGCAAGAAGCCGGAAAAGAGTTCTACAAATGAGAAAAACTATTAGCATATAACTTATGGTTACATTTAGAAATTTCAACTGCAAAATCAGACCTAGCTGTCATTCTAGTACATTATTTAAATGTATAAAGTCAAGATGCCAAAAAGGAAAGCTCAGAATAATTACCATGAAAATATTTATAGAAAAGACTCACAAAAGTTATGGTGAGATGGTGGGAATGTGACTGAAGCCAATATGTCAGGTCAAGATTGATAGTATTGCAGAGTCAAGAATCTTTAAGTACATATATATATATATATTAGTAATAGTATTCTTTATGTGCCATGTCCCTCCAGGATGTAGGCAATTATGGCTCTCTAAAATGTTGTCCTTTTTAGCTATTAACAAATTTTCCTTTTTTTGTTATTTCTCCTAAACCTTGTTCTGCCATCCATTTACTCAAGCTCTCTAAGTATGTTATGCAGTCTTCAATCTGTCTTGTGAGTATCAGATTTACCAAGTCCTCTTTCCTTATTATATGCCCTAGAAATTTCAACTATCTCTTTCTGATGTTTAGTACAAGTGTCCTTTTTGGTTTTTTTTATTTTTTCTATAATTTTCGAGGCTCACATGTTTTGTCATTGGTATCCTTATCATCCTTCTGTAAAACCCCATTTCTGCTGCTTCAAGTCTCTTCTTCATCTTTGATGAGATGGTCCAGCACTCACTGCCATATAAGAAAACAAATATCACATAACAGTTTAGTATGTTTATTTTTTGTTTTGTTTTTAACAGAATTTTTTTGCCCAGCTTTTGGAATGTACCTGGCTATCCTAATATGCTTTTGGATTTTAGTGTTGCCCATTTCATCTTCTGTTAAAACACTTCCTAAGTATTTAAACTTTTGTACTTGCTGGATTTTAGTATCTCCAATTTGTAATTTACATTTTGCACTTATCCTTTTTCTAACAACCATGCATTCTGTCTTCTTGCAGTCGATGTTTAATTCTTTCTTCTCACTTTCCTTCACTACCTTCTGTAGGAGTCTTTGCAGTTTTCTTTCTGTGTCTGCTATCAACACTGTGTCATTTGCATATCTTCTGCTGTTAAGATTGTAGCCACCAATAATGAATCTTGGTAGGACCTCTAAGAATTACCTAACTGTATAAGTTGAATAAGACCAGTGAGAAAACACATCCTAGTCTTGAAATCCTTCTTAATTTTTGTATAAAAAAAATTATATAATGAATTCAGTAAATATACACAATTCATTTTTTATCTGTATGCAGATGGTTTACTGCCAGTATAGGTTCTTGATTATTCTAATAGCCTTCCCAAATATATCAAGGTTTCTAAACAATTCCAACAGATCTTTGTGGTGTACTTTTTTGAACCTGCACTGTGTTCTTTTCCTACTTCCAATCTGATTCTGCTGTGCTCTCTATTCATCAGAATTTGTATATTATTTCTTATAAAAACACTTCATTTATTGGGCATTAATATCATCACATTAAAATAAAATCTACTATATAGTACCAATGTTGTTTACAAATTCACTTGCTCTATTAGAAATTGTATCTAAAAAAACAAAAAAATAATCATCTATGTAAGATATGCATTTACAATTCTCAGACACATGTCATAATTTCAACCAAAGTGCTATATGGCCACTCATGGAACAGAAAGAAACAGAAAAATTACAAGACAGATTTTTGTGAATAACAGAATATGCAACAGATCTTAAAACCTATCCACATTAAGTCAAAACAATCAACAAAGTTAATCAATGATTTCTGGAATATAAAAATGTTGGATTTCCACATCTGTTATTTTTTTAACGGTAAGTTTGATATTTTTATAAGGCCCAATTGTTCAAGGCGTTGTGGAAAGTTGATTTTTTCAACACCAAGATATAAAAAACTGATCTACCAACAAAAAAAATCTTATTTACAAATATAACAGACATAACTTGTCTTATCTTTAACAAAATTTGTTTAATAGTGTGTGTATATGTATGTGTGTGTGTGTGTAAATATATATATATATATATATAATGCATACCCAATTTTTCATATATGTAATGTAAAAAATTCACATATGTAAAAAATTATCAAAATGCATGTCTTGAAAAAACTCATTCATATAACATCAAACATAAGATCAGCAATGAAGATATTTTGAAAATAGAATAAAGAAAAAAAACAATTTTCTTAACTAAAACTAAGAGCTTTAAATTACATTTTTATCTACTTAGTACACAAAAAATTAATTTATAATTCACAAACAAAAATAATTTATCAGTAAAATTTAGTTCTACTCATTAAATACAGACTCAAATATTTGTTGAGTTAAAATCTATTTTATGCAATTCAAAGTCATAATTGTAATAAAAAATTAAAGCTAAAACTTGAAAAAAACTGAAAGAAAAAATAAATCTATAGATTAAATTGGAACTGATATACTGTGTTAGTGAATACATTTTCTAAAAATTGTTCTGCCACTATTAACCAAACTAGGACAGTAAAATTATATAAGTTCATTTTAATATTTAGAGAATTAAATCAGCAAAAAGTAAATTTTCAAACATTCATTCATGTCTCTAAAATACACCTTCTGTAATTCAACCATTTTTCTGTACAAAATATTTTTATAGAGTTAAAAACAAGATAATTTATGTTTTTGCAGTTTTTGGATAACTAACCTGACAATAACCATATACAGTTAGATATTGAATTACTGTCCCCAACAATAATTACAGGTGGTATGAGATTTGAAAGACTCACCCTCTTTTAACCTTTGTGACTTTGTTAGCGACAAGATGTTCTCATCTCACCTTCAGCATCTAAGTACCCCATAGACAGATACTAAATGTCACTTTTAACTTTTCACATTTAATTTAATTTCTCATTTTCTTTTTTGTAACATGTCTATTAATACGTGTTTCAATTCCATGTCTTTAGTGTCTTATACCCACCACCCTAACTCAGATGAGTTCGCCAATACTGTTTGCAAGATAAATGTACCAGAGCATTAAACATTTGCTAAAAAACTTCCACACCTTGTATCAAAAATTTTAACTCCCGCAACACAATATATATATAAAAAAAGATGTCTTGTTTCTACCTAAAGAATAAATTAAAAGGAACAAGATTGAAATCTTTATTTAAAAGTAAATTTCAAATATTCACTCATTTTCTCAAGGATCTATAATATATAATGTAGTTACACCAAAAAAAAAAAAAATTATCAATATTTGAAGAATTTTCTATTGTATTTGATGTTTTGTGAAATAAAATTTTCAACCTTGTATTTTTCTCTCTTCCTGCTGCTAATTTGCATAAATGATCATTTTTCTTTTCTTCTAATCTGCGAAATTAGTTCTTCTCAGTACTGGTTTGCAAATGCATTGATTCGCCAAAAATTTCATCTGTTCAGCTTCCTTCACCTTAAAGACTTTTTTATCTTCATTCTATAGCATGATTTTGACTTTATTTCAAAAAGGGCTGTGTGCTCAACCTTTCCTTTTACACTTGCTTCATTAAGTCTGAGAGGAGACAGCTAAATCAGTTTAAAGAAATTTGGCTATAGCCTTATGAACTATTCCCAGATAATAGATAAATCTTTTTTGATTTCATTTTAATACAAGCTATTAATACTCAGACCTGCTTGTGATGTGGAATTTTAAAATATATATCTTAAAATGAAAAAAAGAAAAACTAAGTAACTTCTAAAAATCAACTAATACAAAATACACAAAACAGAAGCTAAAGAATTGACTGGATTAAAAATAACAAAGGTAAAGACAACATTCTTTATGGAATAATAATGGAACAGTTATCTAAACTTATTTATAAATGGAACTTTGTTTATCCCTGATAAATATTGAAAATCGATAATAAAAAAAATTCAGGTTATAGAAGGAGTGGTCCGATTTTAATCAAATTTGATACACTCATAGACAAAGGCATAAGAAACGATATTCAGAAGTTTCAAGGTTGCAGTTCTTACAATAGAGCAGAAAATCGATTATATATATATATATAAAAGGTGTGTGTGTGTCTGTTTATCTACCTGTATGTCTGTATTTTTTTCAGCCCTTTTCTTTTTGTTTTTGCCTCTAAGTAGGTATAATTGTAGTTCTTAGTCTCAGGCATAATACCATTTACTCAGAGGACTTATTTAGCCTTCAAAATTCAGTTTACGACAAAAAAGATTTATTTGATATCGATACCAGGAAATCAAATTTTGACTTACATCCATTCATTTTTCTTTCAATGGAAAGAAAAATTAACTGGAAAACAACTACCACTTTAACAAAAACAAACTAAACAACTAAAAACAAACTAAACAACTATCGCTTTAACTGGAAACAACTATTGCTTTTTAGTCTTTCGTGCCAACGTCCAAAGAGTCTGAGCTCCAGGACCATGGATTAGTTTTAAAGATTTCATTACACCCGAGCAACACCGGGCTATACTGCTAGTATGGAATAATTAAAATAACTTATCTCAAGAATTGAGAAAACTATTAAAATCATATTTCCTCATTACAAACAAGAACAAACTGTTTAGCATTAAGGAATTTATTTTCTAGATGCTATGCTTAAATATATTATCTGATAATTATTTCATTATTCAAAAATCTGTTTGAAAATCTGTTATAAAATAACCTTTGCATATCAAAAGCATATAAAATTCCCTAACTCAAATGTTTGGAGAGTTTCAATTCTTTTTTTTCCACCATCTAATAAAGTGAAAACAGATTTGCTAGTTATAAAGTAGAAACATTTGGTCTTATAATTTCTGTGCTATGAAGTGTTATTGAAAACAGGCCAAGGGGAAAATCTACCATACAAACAAAAATGAAAATTATTCCCAATCCCAATCTACTGGAAAACACATTTTCTGAAAAAAGAATACAAGTTATATACCTTGTTATACATATACAATGCTTTTCATATTTCAGATTTTTTAATGCAAACCAATTTTAAAACAAATCACACAAAAACATCTCCTACCTTTTGAAAAGAAAAAAGTAGCATTTACAATCTGCCATTTTCAATGGAATCCAATGAAAGTTTGAATCACTTACCTGAAAAAGACAATACATACATTTTTAGTCAAGACCAATGAATCAGAAAAATTACACAAAATAAATTTAATTAAACTTAAGTCAGATTTTAAAGCATGAAAATAAAAATTATTAGTAATTACAACAGCTTTATCTTTTAAAATTTTCAGTTAATTCTCCTTTTGAAGAAAGATTTGATTCAATTATTTTTCTTCTATTATTACATAAAAATACCCCCCACCAATCTTTATTACAGTTGTCAGTATTATTATTTTGAAGTGAGATATGATCATATCTGTCTTCCCAGTTGTACTGAAAGTAAAAATTATATTCACATTTATTTATCAATTAAGAGAAATATATAATTGATACTTTCATTATTGCTAAATAGTTAAAGTGTGTTTTCTTTTATATTGTAAAGTTTCAATTTGCAGTATCCTTGCCCTTATTATGGAATTTGTTTCAGAAAGTTGAATCACATTAATGAAAGATGTGGAATTTTCAAATATTAAAATTCAAGCCATCATGAAGTTCCTATTCTTATAGGAAACAACTTTGATGGAAATTCATGAGTCTATGATGCAAAACGTAGGTAACAAATGTTCGTTATATTCAAATCTGAAGAGTTGTGTTAACTTCCATCATGGAGATTTTCATAGCCAAGTTACTGTGAGGTCTGGGAGGCCTCCAACAGTACCAACACCTGAAATTATTGATTTTGTTCATGGCTTAATTTTGGCAGATTGACAAATTTCGACTAAGAGAACTGCTGAGACAACAGAGAGATTCAGGGAGTGTATTGGGTTTATAATTCAGGAGCAGTTGGGTATGCAGAAGCTGTCATGATGCCAAAATATTTGAATTCTAATCAGAAATGATATTGAGTGACTATCTACCAAAAATCTTCTCTCTCCTTATATATATATATATATATATAAGTATATCTAGGCAAAAAGTATTCATCCAAACATGTTTGGTTAAGAAAAACAGCATCCAATGCAAGGAAATAATAACCTCTTGAAGCTATTATTATACAAAATTAAATTAAGTCCACATTAAATAAGATATCATCTTGAAGTGTATATGATATAATTAATGTGTGCACATCATATATTAGTATTTAAAAAACAAATTAAAAAATATATTACATTCATTTTGTGCAGCCTCATTCACAATAGCCTTTACATATGATGTTATGTTAGACCATTCCAAACATTTACCAAGATGAGAAAAAAGAATTCCACAAACATCATATCAGTCCTTGATAATGACTGTGAAAGTCAAAAGTACTTGAACAAAAATAACAAAATATGAACTTTGGACAGCAAAACCACAACTTTGAGCATGAGACTTAACACCTTAGTATTATTTTGAACTATTGTTCTTATCATGGTTGATGTAGATGTTATTATAGACACAAAATTTTTACCAAATATCCTCTGCTCATCATCAGGTGTCTATTGATTGGTCGATATGGATTATCTGATGATTACTGTGATAAATCCTGTGATATTAGTTATTTTTGTTCCTACTGGATTGGTGCTTCACCACCAGATCCAAGGATGTTAATAGTAACACATATATAGACAACTGCTATATCCACTATGCCATCATCCCAAAGTATTTTGGTGTATTTTTTTAAGCTTTTTATATTCACTGTCAAATGATTTTCACAACTTGTTCATACCACTTTTTATAATTTTGTATTTATTTCTTCTGAGATGAGTAACTATCAATATTTTGGAATTATTTCAATCTATTGTTCACTACTAATACAGCACTAATGTCTTTCAGGACAGTGGTATAGTGGCAATTACTCATCTCAGAAATGTCACAGGATATATCACAATAATCAACAGACAAGCAATATCAACCAATCGATGGACACCTGATGATGACCAGAAGGTACTTGGTCGAAATGTTGTGTCTATAATAACATCTATATCAACCAAGATAAGAACAATAGTTCAGAATAATAAAGATAGTAACAATTACTCATGAAATAAAAACTAAATGCTTAACGCCTTATTCAAAAACTGGAAATAATATAACAAAAAATCAAACAGTCAGTTTGTCAGTTACTTTCAATCAAACTTGTCTGGATATATATATATATATATATATATATATATATATATATATATATATATATAAGAAAGTCAAAGAATACATAAAGCATTTACTTTTATAAAGAGTGCTTGATACACAGAGCTTAATATTGTAATTTTGTTATTGCAATGGTTTATAACAGCATTATATCACTACACAACAATTTTCATACTGTTCTTCTTCAGGTGAAGTTAAAATAAATGGTGAAAATGATTTATTTTTAAAATATAAGGTGAATTCATGGTTATTTAGAAAATTAGGGAGTGGTAGTTGGAAAAATGCTTTATGTATGCCAATATTGTTCAAGCAAAAATGAGAATTAAATAACTATGGAGTTATAAGATCTGGGTGCAAATGGAAGCAGGATGGCTTGGTGTCTAGACATGTCACTTTTTAATTTTGTCTGGTGGAACCATAGATTATTTAAATGGGTAGACAATAATTTTTAACAGCAGGTTGGATTTTAGGACCTAGGTTGTTTTTTGTTTTTTTAAATTAGATGTTTTACTACCTCATGAGTAAAGGGGCTGGAATATTTAGGTTAGAATTAGGACTAAATAATTATGGTATACTTAGGTATATTGTAATAAGAAAAACAATAATGTATTGTGTGGGTCATTTATTTTAGTAAAATATTTCTTATTTTTTATGTTAGAGTATAAGTTATAAATGAAACACTGTAATTAATTAAATTTAAAAGAAAATTATTTTGTCTGAGTAAGATACATAGTAGGAACATACAATATTTAAATGGGTAATTGACATACCTAAAGCATTTTCTCAAACTATCACTCCCTAATTTTCTAAATAACCACAAATTCATCTTATATTTTCAAAATAAATCATTTTCACTATTTATTTTAACATATCACCTGAAGAAGAATAGTATTGTTCTGAAACATGAAAATGTTTGTGCTTTTATAAACCATTGTAATATAATAAATATATATATATATTCTCCATAACCAGTTGTATAATTACACAAAATAATCCTTAAAAACAAATGGAGAAACATTTAAAAGTACTTGGGGAAAAATAATATAAAATAAAAGTTAACATTATTTTGGTAAATTGAGTAATAAAACAACTTATTCTGAAATTTGAAAGATAAATTTTGTCCATATTATTTAACAAAACATGTTTTATTATATATATAATTAAATAAAATATATGGAAACATAATTTATATACATATATATAACTGTGTGGTATAGAACTTTTATAATAAATTATTACTTATAAATATAAAACCTGGTATTTTCATTAATATATATATGATACAGTTATATATATATATATATATAACCAAATAAAAGTAATATTTATATCTATATATTTAATGAAAAATACCAGGTATTATATTTATAAGTAATAATTTATTATAAAAGTTCTATACCACACAATTATTTTATGTCTTTGAAAAGTGCAAGAATTTTTAGTTTTCTAAAGACATATTTTTAATCAATATGAATGTGGTAAGAATCAAAGAGATATTGAAATTTGGAAGTCCACTTTCAACTGTGAAAGCTGAATATTGAGAAATGTCAAAACTCTTCAAATCTTCACCACTTTCTTCAGTATTTTCCCAACTACCACAAACAATCTCAATTCTTTCACAAATTTCTAATTTATCCATTTTTTCAAACTATGATCATACATCTAATATTGGTTCCAATCCCTTGTAAAATTACTGCAAAAACATCTCCCTACTCAAAACATACAGATGCATGTTGGAACTTCTTAGCCAATAAGATAGGCTAGTATCATCCAACTTAGTTTTGTTCTTTCTTGTCTTGACTCCTTTAAGAGGAGATGAAGTTTATGGCTTAAAATATTCACCAACATATTTCAAAAGTATGGGATGACTCTCACATCAAAGTCCTATTCAAACATGTTAGATCTATAATGGAAGATGAAATAACAGGATAAAAAAAAGAAGCCATCTACAAAAGAATTACTTTGTTTTCAATAGTCAGATACTTTACAAAAGTTAAATTTAATGACTGAAAGAAAAAAATTTAAAATGGCTGGGCTCAAAAATTTTTATTTGTATAATATCCTGGAATTGTTTATTTTATTGAATGATGCTTAAACAAAAAAAGTTACTTTTGTAATGTCTACATGATGTCTCTCTTATATAAATAGATGTTTTATAAAATATAAATTAGAAATATCACTATTGCTTTTAGAAATATAATATTATATAAATTAGAAATATCACTATTTATTTTTATAAATAAAGAACAATTCAAAATTTCTTCCAAAAATTTTAATTTAATTTCTGAAGTATCTTATAAAAGCTGTGTAGATGCAGAATGCATCAAATATATCAGTGTTTCTAATTAAAAGCAATTCTTCTGAAACTAACTATAAAAATAAAAGATTACTAAAACAATTGAAAGTAGATATTTAACCAAAACAATCCATTCATTTTCAATTTGATAAATTTGTCAAAAAGGAACATTTTTAAGAAAAAATTTGTAAAAGGTGTCATTATTGATAGTAAAACAAGGTTCCTGGTTTGTACTTTGTCAAAAGAATGCACATCTTTACAAAGCAAGTATATCACAACTTTATCAGAAAGAAAATACTAAAAAAAAAAAACTGATTTATTTCATTAAGATCCAAAACAAATTAAGAAACAAGATGGAAAATAATTTCCCCAGAGTAAATTCTTACTTAATCATCTTCTACAATTTCTAATCTAATATAAAACATTTTATTTTTGAAAAGCTGATTGTATAGAGAATTGTCTATAGTTTGAGAAAAAAAAATTATTATAAACATTACTGCAATTATTATTTACATTTCATGCATTTACATGTTACTACATGCCTGATAGTTATCTTCTCTATTATATATATATATATATATATATATATATTTATATTTATTTCCTTCCTCTCATACTCATGGAGAGAGACACAATAGCAAAGCAGCATTAACTCAGTTCATTCTCTTTACTACCAGTTATGAAAGCTCTTGCTGTGTGTTTGCTCTTTGACTGTGCTTTATCATTTTCTTTTTTTGCAATAATTATATTGTCGAGTAGTGAAGAATGTATATATATCCTCTGTATTATAAAAAACATTGTGTGTGTTTATATATATATATATATATATATATATATATTATAAACATATACTGTTAAATATAAGAGACAATGAATGTCTATTATGTTTAATCATGAGCCGTTCTAAACGTCGTATTTTGGCTTTAATTTCAGTTGAAAGTAAAGACAAAAATTCTCCAACATTTGGATAATTTTTTATTAATTTGGTTCTAAGCTTTCGGCTCACATGAGCCATCTTCAGAGAGGTTATTAAGATGGTAATACAATAACATCCACCATCACCGACGATCTTATTTTGTGCTGACATAAAACTCCACTAGGCAATGGCAATAGTTACCAAAAATAACAAACAGTTCGCAAATTTGCAAATTTCTACACAGCTTTTATAAGATACTTCAGAAATTAAATTAAAATTTTTGGAAGAAATTTTGAATCGTTCTTTATTTATAAAAATAAATAGTGATATTTCTAATTTATATAATATTATATTTCTAAAAGCAATAGTGATATTTCTAATTTATATTTTATAAAACATCTATTTATTTAGACATTCATTGTCTCTTATATTTAGCAGTACATGTTTAGAAAATTATCTGCTGCCTTGATATACTAAATATATATATTTATAAGAAAAATTAAGGCAGACAAGTGATTTCATGGTAAATTGGAAGTTTAGGCCTATTTCAGGTGAACCATCATCAGCTTCCGTCTTTATTATACAAAGGACTTTACATGAATGAAATTCACAAAGACCTCAAAAAAAAAAAAAAAACGAATAAAAATAACGGTCGCTCCCTTAAAAGAGAAAATTTAAGAAAAATGCATCAGTACATCAGTTCAGCGAACACACACACATATTCATACATAAGCATATATATATGCAACATATAATAAAAAAACACGTGTAATAGCGGATGTCAACAAAAATCCAAAGATACATTTAACCTGTCAGTTAGAATACTGACCCATAGATTTGAAACAAAGAAAGTGGGTTAGGTGAGAGAGAGAGCGTTAAAAAGAAAGGGTAAGTGTCTTAAAGCATAAACAAAAAGAGAAGAAGAAGAAGAAAGAAGGGAGGAATAAATTTAAAACAGAAAAGTTGATAAGAGGAAATGAAAATAAAAAATAAATATATATTAACAGTGAAAGGATAAGAAATTGGAGTCTAAAAAAATTAAAAATATATTTAAGAGATAATAGTTAATGTGTTGTGATCACAAAATCATCACACCACTATATAATGAAAATTATACTAATTATACAATCAACAAAACAAATATAATACAATATAAAATAAAAAAATTTTTTTTAATTTTAATTTAAAAGTAAGCCTAATTATTCTATGTAAAATTTAGTTGTTTAAACTTAATTATTTAGTTTAAAAATAAATTTACATATCACTAGTGAAAGGATAAGAAATTACAATTTTAAAAACCTAAGAAAATTAAACAATTAAGATATACTAGTTAATCAATCCACTTTAATGACAATTACCAAC
Source organism: Ascarosepion bandense (assembly GCA_037127315.1). Classification (NCBI taxonomy): domain Eukaryota; kingdom Metazoa; phylum Mollusca; class Cephalopoda; order Sepiida; family Sepiidae; genus Ascarosepion; species Ascarosepion bandense. Next base: position 6,711,383 of record JBBBDQ010000894.1, on the reverse strand, counting down.
ACACCACTATATAATCAAAATTATACTAATTATTTGGTTAACAATACAATAATAATAATAATACAATAATGTCAAAAAATTTTTCATTCAACAGTACAGTTATAATATAAGTTATTTTACATTACTTTAGTAATGTAAAAAAACATATATGTACACATACAACTCTCATACACACACACGTAAATGTGTACACACATACCTGCACACGCATATATATGTATACACATATGTACACGCACACAGATACATATATACATATATGAACACACATACACTCAAACACCAGCAAAAACAAATATGTAAGCATAGACATATAAAAACCTGTATATAAAAAAAACAAAAAAACAAAAAAAAACCTTGACACATATAACAATGGTGTACAATTAAACAATATATATTCGCAATATAGCATGAGGTGTGTAAAGTCTTCAGAGGAATGAATGAGGGGCGAAAAGATTAACATAGTTTAAACCGGCTCCTGTGTCGACATTTAAAAATTAGTTCCTTCCTCAGATTCAGCAGATCCAGTTGGTTTTTGTGTTTTATAATAATGATTTTTTCATCCAGGCATAAGAGACAGCACTCTTTGAAGTTGATGGGTGTGTTAGATTGTTTAATGATATGTCATTTAATCATAGGGTTTAAGTTATTGTCTTTCAATGACCAGAGATATTTTGATAGGAATGTCTGGTTTCTTATATATATATATATATATATATATATATATATATATATATTGTAACAAAGTTATAGAACACGTAAGTTTTTTTTGCCTACTGTTCATGCATTTACTTTTATAAAGAGTGCTCGATACAACGTAGAGCATTATATTGTGATGGTTGTTACAATGGTTTATAAATTCATATTATCACTACATAAAAATTTTCGCGATGTTGCTGTCATTTTAGACAGCATATTGATAAATGTTGCCGTCATCTTTTGATGGAATGGGCCCACTCAAAAATGAATATTAAGAGATGACAAATTTCTTCAAATTTTTAGTACCTTCGTCCCAACTGCCACAAACAACATCATTTATTCCCCAAATTTCTCATTTATTCAATCTTTATTTTTGTGACTTTGCCAGTTTCAAATGCATCAATTATCATTGGCATGACCTTAATGTTCCATAGCTTCATAAATTCCCAAATGAAGTATTGGTATTTATTATTTGTCTATATTTCTGAGATGAGGTAGTAATTACAGTATTTATATTATTTGGACTATTTACAAATGGCAACAAAGAAGAGGACAATAGTCCGAATAATGTAAATACTGTATTGGTAGTATTCTTTAAATTTATTTGTTTTTACATTATTGTCAGTTGACAGATGTATTATCTGACAGTTCCTCTTTCTGGTATTCTTTAGTTCCTGTGCATTTTGCTTATACAATTGTTTCCATCACCAAACCTAAGTCATTTGCCCAATTCTCAGTGTTTTATTCTCTCTGTTGTGTCTATTTTTATACTTATACTTGACCATTCTTTGACAAAACACAATCCTTGTTTGATATGTATTCCTTGTTCGGAACTTTCTTCTTCTAGTTTCAAGACTGACCACTAACCCAGGATGGCACTCATAAATAGTATGCTGTGATATGTCATGCCATATACATTGAAGTAAATCACCCTCATTCCCTTCATATTCCTTTAGTAAAGGAATTCCACTCAGCTTCTTCCCAAGAAATATTGCTTTGTGGGACAGAATCCTAGACCGCAACAATTTTAACCTCTTCAAGTCTAGGGTTAACTGTTATATTTTCTATATATTTTCAGAAAATCCATCCTTTACTCATATCAACCAAATAACAACCACCTTCACCTTGAGAGGCTCTTGGACCTTGTATAGGGATGAACATTAGTAAAAAAAAAAAACAAAAGAAAAAATAACAATCATCAGATGTTGTATAGTGGATTTGTATAGATTAACAGTTATAGGATAACAACCTGAAAATTAGGATAGAAACAATTGCGATGAAAGAAGTACTAACCAAAAACTAATAGTAAGTTTTAAATTTCCTTATTCACAATATTTATTGCACAAAGTTAATGTCTTTAGATCCTAAAGTTGGAGATTTGTAAATGTAGGCAATTAATCATATGTTAAGTTTATGTTTCATCTGACTGAGGTAATTCTATATCAAAGCTTGTTAATTGCTTCAAGCTACCTGCTTCATTTGTTTCATGGCTATAATTAAACCACCTTCTTTTCTTTATTTTTTTTCAATTACTAACCTTGAGTGGTCTCCTTGAATAATCATTGTGGTACCTGATTTCAGTTTTTCCAGCCATCGTGGTGCCAATCACTTCTTGTGTTCTAAGATATTATTGCACATTTACACGTAAATTTTTTGCAGCATTAATTCCAAGTTGGATGTGATTAACAACTGGTTCTGGTGAATTATGCACTATCAAATATACTAGACTTATAAACTATTCATTGATTCCTCACTAGATTTCTGCTATAAAATTAGATAAAACAATACTTGGCATATATATATATATATATATATATATATATATATATATATATAGTAGCAGCCATAATATAAGGAACGGAAACAACCAAAGACATAAATATGTGTATTACTTAAAAAGTAATGCATGATTAGCAATGAAATTTTTACCGAATAAAGATTAGGGTGTAATGCATAAATATTATACAAAGTTACCAAACTTTACATAATAGTTTTTTTTTAAATAAAGATTAAATGGAACAAAAGAAATAAGCTACTGGACAAAAGTTAAGGAATGATCTTATTAATACTTGATTGTGAACAAAATATCAACAAAATTTAATATTTCATAGACATTCCCTTATTTTTAATGATTTCTCTGCATCATCAACTGCATGGTCTAATTAATTTCTTGTAAAAATCAGCAGTAATTCTCTCCCATAGGTGATCCTGGTTTTTTTGGTTTCTTTTCTGAACCCTTTCTCCAATTATCTTTCAAACATTTTCTATTGGATTCAGGTAGGGCTCTGGGCTGGCCACTCCATTTGAGCGATTCCTTCTTCTTCAAATAAAGCCATAACCTTCTGAGCCTTGTGGCAAAGTGCATTGTCCTCCATGAAAATAGGAGATTCATAAAGATTATGGTGTAATTTTGGTACCACATGCTGCTGAAGAAGCCTTTTGTAAATCTCAGCATTGATATTGCCATGTACACGGATGTTAAGGCCAACTACTGCAGATGAAATCATTCCCCACACCATCACATTGCCGCCCCCAAACTTAACGGTTTTCTCGACACATTGAGAAGACAATCTTTCACCTGTTCTATGGCATACGTAAGTTTTACCCTCAGAACCAAATATAGTAAACTTGGACTCGTCACTGAAATGAACTGTATCCCATTGTGCATCAGTCCAAACAACATGTTCTCTTGCATACTCCAGGCATGCCTTTTGGTTTCGCTTTGAAATGAGAGGCTTTGAAGCTGGAATATGGGCATGCAATCTTGCATTAAAAACCTGCCAGCAACCATTTTCCTTGAAATCTTATTATCTGAGTCTTCATTAAATATACGAGTAATTGATGTAGCAGTTTCAAAACGGTTTTTTGTAGATATTCTAACAATTCTTTAATCTTCTCTTTGCAATGTTTTTGGAGGTCTGCCAGTTTTTGGTTTTACATCTCACGTTTTATCGATTTTATACCTGCTAATTACACAATGAACGACACTTTTAGACCTATGAATAATATCAGCAATTTCTGAAATTGACTTTTTTCTTGATAGTTAATGATAATGAGTTTTTTTCTTCAAAAAGAGTGTTTTATGTGTAGAATTTGCCATATTGCTTAAAAATGAAGTTCTAATGATAATGAACTTTTACTTAATTTTAAAAAGCTCCATCGAGTTTTTTAACAATGTAAATTAAAAGTTTATGCAAATTATTAACATCATTCCTTAACTTTTGTAGTAGCTTATTTCCTTTGTTCCATTTAATCTTTATTTATAAAAATTTACATAATAGTTTTTTTTTAACTTTGTATAATATTTATGGGTCATCTCATGTCAAAACACCAGTAAAAAGTTGAAATCTGTACCCACCGACACCAAACTACTTGAAATTTAGCACAAATGTTCCCCTTCATGAGTTAGGAAAGTGTGCCAAATTATTTTGTGCTAGACTTTACCATTTCAATTTAAAAGGGATGTGGATAATTTTCCTATTTTACTTCTAAATTAAGGCCACGCAATGTCACCGAATCTCAGTGATTTTTAAAAGTCAATTTCCAGGACCATGCCAATCCAAATTTTATTGTTACACTTGCAACAAACATATCCTGAAACAAAAATAATGTACTGATTTTTCTTCGGTCCCAATACAAAAGTCATATATTAGGTCTTCACTACATTGTTTCATAACTATTTTATCTCTGGTGAGTGGAATAAATTGATGAAAACTTCTTGTTCCTGGGACTATGGATGCATTTTCAAATCTCATGGTGAGACTCCTCCTCACTTCCTCAACTTCTTCCTTTTCAACCAGAATGAATTTGATACCTTCAATGGCAGATTTACAATATTTAAGCATAGATTCTGTGGAAAGGATTTGTTTGGTAGTTGGTCTTCAGAGACTTTCTTTTGACACTATCCTTTTCACTGTACCACCTATGCCATCACAGGGTTGTTTACCAGACTTGTTGCAAAGAAGTTGCACTTTGCATTGATACCAAAATCTTTCTGATGATTGCACAAATTGGCAAAGTTCTTATAATTCTTGTATTGTGCTGCACAACCATTAATAAAATACTCAATATTTTTTATGTTTGGCAAGGTAGCTTTGATTACCTCAAAAGTTTTTTTCTGTACCATATAAACAAATGCTACATCATGTGAGTTGTCCCTCAACATAATGCAGAAACATTCACTTTGCATTGCATTTTCAAGCTTAGAGTACCACTGGATGTAAAGTACATTGTGAAGTATTTCAATGACAACTCTATCTCATCTTGAACTATAAATTTGTAGTTCTCTGCAAAATCTCCCAGGAACAAAATTTCACTATCACTAAATTCCTCTTTTCTTTGCTTTAAGTACCTTGATTGTGATTTAGCCAAGTAAGAATGAGGTGCTAATTTATTCAGTTGCGAAACAACTAAATCAATGTAAGTTTGATAGGATTTCTTTTGTGTTGTCACAGTTGATTGGTCAGTTGGGAGAACGCTATTGATTCAGCATTATCAATATATCCTTCCATGGTGTCATGAAGAAATTTTTCAAGCTGCCCTAATGATTTATGACAATTTGGGCACCTATGAATCATACACTATCTGCTACTGGTATTACAGACAATATATTTCTAGAGATCTTTATATGATAGTGGTTCCAGTAATAATTTCATATTTTGGTAGATAGTGCATACACATACAACATGTATACCTGCACTACCAGCAAGGTCACACCATTTCTTAGACTAAAAAATTTTGAAAATCCCTAAGGTACTGTTGGGTTCTATTCCTTGAATGCTCTGAAGAGCTCATTTAGGTTACACAAGATGAGTCTTTTTCTGCTGATGAATATTACGTTTAATACTAATGTAATCTTTCCTGGGATCTGCGTAGTGGTCCAGTGGATATCAGCTCAAAACGAGAAATCGGGGAGCCGAGTTCAAATTCCAGTTGAATTCATTGCATTCACTTACGTGCAAATACCCCTCAGAAAGGTATTAATCCATCTCTTCCTTCCAGTTATGGGTTAAATAACAAAACAGATTGGGTTCTATAGCCTTGGCTGGCAACCAGTCTACTGTAGAAAGCAATGACAACCTACTGCAGGATAATCTTCTGCCCAGTTAGTCATGTCTCTTTCGAGACATAATCGCCTAAGTGTGTTTCACGTATGGCACTTAACTGACTGAATCTTTCCTGCCTGGCATCAGTTTAGTATCAACATCTTGGTAAAATGCTTCCACTAACTGTGCAATATCAGCAGGCAAAGGTTTGCCCCTTTTTGGTTCTGGCACAGCTAAAATACCTCTTTCCAAACACAATTTGCGAGCCTTGCATACAATGTGTTCTGAAACACCAAACACATCCATGACTTTTTTGTATGACCAGCCGGTAGGGGCAAGTGTCAAGATCTGTATTTTGAATTTAGTTGAATCCACTGTCTTCACTTTTGCTACTAGAAGCTCTATCATTTTATCATAGCAATGTATCTAAAATCTCCTTTTTGAATTTTAAAGCCTCATCATTCAACAGCTCATAGTCAGCATTTAATGACTTGGCTACTTTGGTCTTTACACATTGTATTGAAGAATAATTTTTTCTCTTACCTAAAGTAGCTTTTCCTGAGTAATGAAGCCCTTTTGTTTTCAGTGGAGAAATTCCAATAGCAGAGAAACATTCATTGTTTCTGCAGAAACATTCTT